>JAAXOA010000748.1:0-20050 GCA_036561885.1 Salina celebensis
CCTCACAACGGAAAATTCGACGATCATTAACGTACGTGGCGTAGATTCCGCGGAAGCTTTTTCATGTTCAACAACAATAGGTTCATTTTCCAGAAACGACGATGCCCTTCTGCTTGAATCTGATGATTCCGAACAAATCCTAGATAAAGTTGTTGAAGGTGGCATTGGCGGATCGCTAACAAAGGAGAAAGAGATTGTTCGGAAGTCGAATTCAACACTGGTGGAACAGGACCAACTTCTTATTCATTGCGATTCTCCTTTTGTAGAATGCATGGAAATAAAATGCACTGCAAACAGTGTCTATAAACCAGGGGAAAGGAAGGAAATCTCGTTCGTTATCGACATTTCTATAGAAGACATTAAACAATTGATGGCTAAACACGGGGTCTCCGCGATTAAAGTAGAAAGTCAAGGGATGTTATTGCTCTCTCCAGCACTAGAGAAAATACAACCAACTCCTGACAAACCGGATGAAACTAGTGCGGTAACTCTCATCGAAAGAGAAAAACCGAAAGCTGTGTCGAAATGGATTATCATTTTAGCGGTGGTCATTGGCATTTTGATTTTGTTATGTCTGGGATTCTGTCTAATATTCCGTAAGTAAAGAATCAAGGGTGGACTGAACTTAAAAGGAGTTTACTTTCTTTGAATAATTATCAGGAACTGTTTTTTTTCAGTGTGGATGCTTCGAGGAAAAAGATGCTCCGGAAGCTGTAGCCGAAGTAGTTCCCATGGACAGTAGGTACTCCAAAGGAACTAGTAGTTCTGTAGTTGGAGACGAATTAAAAGACGAGGAAGAATTAAAATCACTTGTTGCGTCATCACCACTTTCTCCGTTTTCAGATGTTACAGATCCCCCTGAATTTGTCCCAACTGAACCGACGATACCGGAAGAGCCAGAATATACAGAGATAGGGGAGAAATGATAAAATTAGTTTGATGAAAATTTAGTTTTAGTTGTACAATTATTTTAATTAAGTTCTTTGATTGGCTATTATGACGAAGTTTTTGTACTCAGAAAATAAATTTTGTATATTGAAACACAATTCAAACCTCAACCATAAATTACTTATTTTTTTGAGTTGAGTTTACATTCTACGATGCCGAGTTATGTTGCTGACGAGTTTTTTCAGAATGTTTTGATTTAGATATTGCATTGTGTCTTGTCTCTGATGATTTTAGATGTAAAGATAAAAATAAAAATATTGTTGCGATTTGTGATGTTTGAAAGTGTTTGTGTTGAAGAAGGTGAACCCCAAGAGAATCGAAAGATGGATCAAGAAACCCAAACCATTAGCAAGACAATGGAAACTGGACATCATTGTGAGGAAATGATTGCTAGTTTATCATGCTCGGAGCAGGTAGATGTTGTGAAGAACCTAATTCTACGATTGCCTTATTTGGACAAGGTGCAAATATCTGAATTCTTGGAACCGCTCTTGAAAATTGACTTCATCTCAGTTCTTCCAGGTAAAAACTTTTCTTTCCTAGTTTTAATTGCCAAAAGTTGTTCGGATACGCGACACTGTATCGAAGCCTGTCAACCCACAATAGTAGAAAAATTAAAATTTTTACTTATTTTCGATTGTTTTTTGTATCTATGTAGCAAACGGATTTGGTCACATCGCAGAGAAGATATTTTCCTACCTAGATTCCAAATCTATTTCCGCATCTGAATTAGTGTGCAAAGATTGGAAGTCAACAATTGAGCAGGGAATGACATGGAAGAAGCTGACAGAGAGGACTCTTAGGTCAGACCGGTTATGGCGAGGTGTCGTACAAAGGCGAGGATTGTAAGTTTTAGTTATATATCCATGAAACATATTTATAAGAAATCGTGGTTCAAAATGATCTGACATTTTAGGAGAAACTTTTATACCAGACCATCGGTTGAATGGCAATCTCCTATAAATGACAGTCAGTTTCGTCGATGGTATTATCAAGTAGCTCGAGACGTAAAGGTAACATATTTACTTATTTATAACAACTAAGATTTGCAGCCGGGCTTACGGGAAATGAGATTCATTGTGTCTCTTTTTATAGAGCTTACAGGAGAACTGGCTGACAGGAAGTGCAAATGTTTCAATGATTACATCCCCGCCTGAAAGTGTTCCTGAAGGGGTTTACTGTATCCAGTATGACGATTTTAAAATTGTGTCAGGCCAACGAGATACCACTGTGAAAATATGGGACCGGAAAACCCTAACATGCAAACAAAGTAAGTATATGTTCCTTTCTATGGGGTAGGAGAACTCCATTTTCACGTAGATGATGAGTATGATGACCAAACGTTGCTTGGTTACCCTTTAGGTTCTTGCAGGTCATACAGGATCCGTCCTTGCCCTTATGTTCGACAGCAAAATAATAATTAGCTCTTCCACCGATACAACTATGCGTGTTTGGAGACGTTGAAACTGGGGATCTACTAAACACAGTTACTGGTCATTCTCATGCAGTACTTCATGTCCGGTTCAAGGATAATGTGGTCGTATCTTGCTCCAAGGTAAGTCGGGATCGGGAAATGAAGTAATAAACTCGAAGAGTTCTGTCCTTTTTCGCTTCAACTATATAATTTTCTACTTAGGACCAGACTATAAGGATTTGGTTAATGAACAGCCCAACAGATATTCTGCTATTGAAAACGCTTCATGAACACATCGCATCAGTTAATGTTGTTGACTTTGACGGAGATATCATCGTGTCTGGCTCTGGGGATAGGACAATAAAGGTCTATTCAATGGTTTTCGTGTCATGATAGAATAACTTCGGACGATCTACTTAATAGTTCTTTATAATCTAGGTATGGTCGGCATCCTCCGGATTGTGTCTCAACACGCTGAGGGGACATACCCATGGAATAGCATGTCTTCAGCATACCTATCAACTGATATTTAGTGGGAGCTCAGATTACACGGTTCGGTAAGTGTATATATTATATGAGACGCATAAGTTTTGTGAGGATGTTATATTTTATTGACAATAAATTCTATGCAGAGTGTGGAATTTTGAAACGGGAGAATGCTTGAGAGTCCTCAAGGGTCACCGGTCTTTAGTGCGGTGCCTTAGAGTGGATTATGATAATTCGAGGATTATCAGTGGATCTTATGATGGGTAATTTGGCTGAAATATAAATATTTGCGTTTCTAGGCATTAAATATCGTCATTCAATGCGTGTTTTTTCTTAAGGAAAATTAAAATTTGGGACCTGAAAGCTGTGTTTGACACGAAAGTCTCTGATAGTGCCATATGTCTCACCACACTCGCAGTAAGTTAAGTTGTTACCTCACATTTTGAGCTATAGGCTATATATTATGCTCTTCTTCCCTAACTGAAAGTTTCTATTATTTTGCAGAAGCATAAAGGAAAAGTTTTCAGATTGCAAGTTGACGATATTTACATTAGTTAGTTGCTCTCAAGACGGTAAGATTCTGATTTGGGATTTTCATCAATTCGACGAACACAACAGTATGCCATTGTCAATTCCTGATAACGCGTACAAAGCAGGCGTATATTCACAAATGTAATTTCTGGTCTCAGCTCGTGCTTTAGTAAATACAAGAGTTACTTTTCACTTTTAAACATCAATATCACTTTTACGCAATTTCTTATTTTTACGTAATACAAGTAATAAATTAAATCGTTGAAATGTATTCAAAATGATAATGTCTCCGCCGATTTTTTGCTAGTTTAAGACAATATCACTCCTCGTCCTCATCATTGCTTGCTAGTTGAAGTAAAGCATCCGGGTCAATCTCTTGCATAGTTTTTCTTTTCAATTGTTGCAACTGTTCCTTCGTCTTTCTCCGGAAAAATCCACATTTGAAAAGTGCAAACGCAATTAACAGAAATAAAATCGTGCCACCTGCTCCTGATGCAAAGGTATACCCATGCTGGAACACCTTTTTCCAATACAAACATTCGCTGAATGACTCCATTGTTCATGTCTTCTATCCGCTTTCCTCTGTAGACGACGGCATTGTTGGTTAGCAACCGGAATCCCTTTGTTTCCTCTGTGATGGACGTTTCTGCATAAAAACAGTAAAAAATGCTACATTTTGCAAATATTTCCCGTGACATTGTTATGTTCAATTGATGTCTTACCAACAATAGTTTTGTTTAAATACATATGCAGTGTGATCTCCCGAGTGCCTTTTGATGGAAGGTCGGTGGAACATATTATTTTGGCACAAGACACTTNTCAATTGATGTCTTACCAACAATAGTTTTGTTTAAATACATATGCAGTGTGATCTCCCGAGTGCCTTTTGATGGAAGGTCGGTGGAACATATTATTTTGGCACAAGACACTTGACCAGAGTTTTTTCTACAATCTGGCAAAACAATGTACTTATCTGACGATGTTGCCACTCCGACAGGTTTCGATGTTGATTCACCAGACCCAGATTTTGCGCTCCTGGTCTTCCTGTTGGATCCAGCCTTTGTTGAGCTATTCGTTTTGGCCATAAGCGTTTCAGGGGGAGGAATGTAAAATTTGAAATCTTTTGACTTACATTCAATACCCTTAAAAGAAAATATCACTAAAATTGACCATATTCAATATGAATTACTACGAATGTAAACTTACCACTGTAGATGGGTCACTAATTTTAACAATTTCAGTTCCATAACCGTCCATTAATTTATGCGGTACTTCCAATTCCACACTCCTTAATGTCGTTGGCGAGTATCCAGAATTTTTTAAAATTACTAGTTGCGTGAATTCAATTATTTGAGGCTTTCTCGATATTTCAGCTTGGTTCCCATTCGTGGTTTTGACCTCAATTTTTACGTCTTCTTCCAGGAGTATCTTGAATAGTTTCTCGACCTTGAACTGGTCCCTTCTTCCAGCCACGTCCGGATAAGCCTGAATCTTTACAATTATAGGTGCTCTGGTGTCTGTACTGTTTAATTGAAGATGCTTCAGGTTTTTAAAGGTAAATGTGTGTTCCATCTTTCCTAAGGACCCTTCCACGTTTCCCGTTATAGGTTGAAGTGGATTGGTTTGGGAACACCCTACTCCCGTTCTGGTCAGAAACTTGTTGCTAACACAGCTACTATCAATTTGTGGGAATTTGTCTTTCGAACTTCTTTCGAAATCTTCCGGAATAGTTACATCAACACGCGTTGTCGGTTGGTACGCTGTTTCGCCTTTATTTGTAACGACTTACTGTAAGAATTAACGATTCAAGTTTTCCTATCGTCAATACATCGTTTTCCTTCCATTTATATGACTTTCCTGCAGCGAAATAATCAATTGAAGTGCTTAAAACTAGATTAGGACTACAATTTGGGTCTCCATCCTTGTCACAATTGTCCCGGGCTACATTAAGCTTCTCGGTTTTTGTAACTTCATCAATAGGTGCAGGGGCATAGGGGTTGAAGGATTCATACGCTTGTTTATATCGCTCATCTTGTTTGTTAGGTTGACTTTGAAAGGATTCTTTGGATAGAATTAAATTTGCTGGGGTAGGTATGTTCTCGTCCAACTTAGTGTCGTTGTAGAAAACTTTGGCTCGGAAGCCAATGGACGAAGTACTTGAAGGGTCATGTAGAATCACACCAATGTGAACGTCTTCGCAGCTTCCCCCATTAGCTTTCACCTGAACGGAGTGAGTGGCTACTTGAGAAATATTATCGAACTTTGATCATACAACTTTTGCAGAAAATTTTCACCGGATATGGGGTCTAAGAGGTCTAAATGACATCCCTAAAGTGGTCACTGTCCATGGTTCGACTTACACTTGGGGTACTTACCTTGTTAGTGTCGTTGTAGAAAACTTTGGCTCGGAAGCCAATGGACGAAGTACTAGAAGGGTCATGTAGAATCACACCAATGTGAACGTCTTCGCAGCTTCCCCCATTAGCTTTCACCTGAACGGAGTGAGTGGCTACTTGAGAAATATTATCGAATTCCACCCGCTTTTCGTTTCCAGTTAAACCATACGTTTGCCAGGTGTCCAGGAACAAATTGTTTGGTGGAACTTTCCCTGTGAATGAATATGTACTGCAGATGCGTGCCCTGTACCTATTCATTTCTGGAGTAAGTTTGTAAATTCTCCCATTCTCCCCGTCACTGTTTGCAGTATGGAACGTAATCTTCACAGACAGCGTCGCATAAGGTCGGGTCCTTAAGACAATGACATGTCCAGATTCAAACGCTCCAATACCTAAGTCGGGTGTTCCGTTTCCATCAATGTCGGTTGTACTTTTGCTGTTCATTAAACTGTTCCCAAAGCCCTTTAACTGAGGTATCTGGAACGCCTTTCCCCAAACAACTTGCGCTAGTGTGAGTATTCGGCTGTTTCCGTAAAAAATAAAGACAGTGCCAACCCCGTTGTCGTTATACGGTGCACTTACCGCGAAATCAGCACGGTTATCCTTGTTTAGGTCCCCAAGTCTGCAAATCGCAGATCCGAAGCGTGCGCCTGGTGAGTAAGCTACATTTAGCTTGCTAAGACACAACATTTCGGCAAGAGGAGTTTTCCCACCCATGGATACATCGTAAATGAATACGCATCCGGTGCCATGCGTCGCTGTTGACTTTAGATCTGGTGTGTACAGTGGAGCTCCGATTATAAGGTCATCATTTCCGTCCCCACTGACATCAGCGGTAGCTACTGCATACCCAAAATCACTTCCAAACTGCGTACCTTCATAAATCACTGAATTTGAGGTTAATCCAAGGACTACAACTTGTCCTCTCATGTTTCCTCCTCGAGGAGCTCCACTGGCAATGTATACACGATGGTTCACAGAACCAGAGGTTACAGAATATCCTAGCAGGGAGTTTGGCTCCACGTTCTTAATTCGCCCTGCGAAGTTGTGGCTAATTACCTGTTGCTTGGTAATCTCGAGAACTTCTCCACTCCACTTTCTATTTCCCGGAGCTCCTAATATCACACTTCCGGTTGAGGTGATTTCCGATGAAAATCCAACTTCACCAAACATGTACCAGTATTCACAAATGCGATGATTTAAATATTGGTATCTACCTATTAACAGAAAAAATTAGGTGAAACCTCCAGAGAAGAAGTCTTGAACAATGACTGATAAAAATGAATGTAACGGATAATAACAAACTTAGATCATCCTGGGGACTACTCAGTTGTTCGTCTACTCCATTGCTCCAGTAGTAACCTCCAAAAACTGCGTAACAAAAACAATTTTTCACAAAAAGCACTGCTATTGCCAGCTATGTATATAGCAATGGCAAAATACAACGTTTTAAAGTTTTAATACTGTGTGCTGGATTAGATATGGATAGCAAATATTAACAGGCTAGACTATAAGATAACCGGAAGATAGATGAAGAGAAAACAGTTAAGTCCAACCTGCAGTATCTTTTTGACTTTCATCTGTCATCCTACAAGGATTCCTTGAGTAAGTATCTGCTTTGATCCCATTAACTTTCATCCTGGGGGCACCAGCTACCAGTAGACTTTCACTTGTGCTGAGACTTGCTCCTATAAATTGTTTGGTTTCACTTTCCTTAAAGTTCAGTCGGTCCTGAGGATTTCCACTTGTTAGGATTTGAATAAGTTATGTCTGAAAACTTGGATAGTATAGCGCACGAAAGCTTAGCATCATATCCTTTGAATTTGCATTGCCAGATAACGCCAGAATTTTTGGTGGAGCCAGTTTTATTAGGTGCTCCAATAAATATACTATAAGAGCACACCAAGCTAAAGTTTAATTTTTAAAACTTAATATTCATTTTGCTTTTACTTACGATGCACGATCATCTGAAGGTTCAAATAGTACTTCAGGGGCCCGATCTGATTCAAGATACCCTCTCATGAATGCGAGAGAGTAGCCAAAGTAATTTTCCTCTCCATTTTCATCCCCGTATATTACTATAGGCGACTTTATGTCGACAATGGAGGAATTTGCTATTTGTGTGATTACGCATACTAAAAATACAATTAGCAATATCCTTAAGGTGGGCGGTTTCGGAAGATGCGTTGCAGATAACATGATATGTAATCTCGAGTATAATATTTCAATCCAAATTGCCAATTGATCACATAATTCGAAATAATTGTTTTAATTGTGAAGGAATTTAATGTTTAAACGGTAAACAAGCCCCAAATCAAAAATGCCAATCTACAATTTTACTGGAACGGAAGTGTGGTCATCTAAAATGCTGCGGTTTTTTTGGTCATATTTCATATTCCATGTTTTTTTAATAGGATACCTACATAGTTTTCCATGCTGGTTGACATTTTTCGCGACAATCTACTATTTTGCGGCTATTTTCTTAGTCACGGCGATCTGAGAAGGTGAAGGCTGTTAATTTGAAAAGTAGAGTTTTGGTTAGATATCGCAGTTTGTAGGCATTTACTGATTCGTCATGCAATACCTAGATAGTAGATGACAGCCTCTACAGGAGTAGCTTTGCAAAACTATTACTTGCGCACACTAGTGTTTCAATCAGTCTGACTGACTCTCAGGCAGCGTCCGTTCTTGTGTCTTGCCTCTCACCTACTTTTCATCCTTAGGTCACATAAAAATGCCACCCACACACGTAAACCTAATTATTAGTGTGTTGTCCTCTGAATAGCAAAGTAGCGGAAAGTATTGATTCAAATGCTTGCAGACATTTATGCATGTTTCTACATAACTTCAATCAGTCCTTAATTTTGTTTGCATAGCTATGATTCACACAAGTGTGCGTTCGCTGCGCTGGAGCGTCTTGTTCTCCTGATTCGGCGATCCCGCATGAACTTTATATCCATTCGTATGAATGCATACACCGATTTTATAGTGACGATTGTCTATGGAAGTAACCTCAGGAAACCGTAACTTTGGTGACATCATTAACATTCGCCCACTGAAACGCATACGATTATGAATGTACGATGCATTATTATGTTCATTCATATTTCTTTCATACAGAAGCGATAATGTGAATGGTACCCCAAGTATCGGACCAGTTTATGACGATTTCAATCTTGCCTATTGCTAATATTGCACAAGAGCATTTTTTAAACTATCGGTCATCTTGTCTTTATGTTATAATTAAGTCTTAAATTGCTCCATGAGTTAAACGAAACTGTTTGTTCAATGCATGTTCAGTTTGTTCAATGACTGCACACCGTAATTTCCTACAATTGGGCATAACAAGAAAGTTTCATTGATCCATGACTACGCATTCATTGCTCTTGCATTTTAAAACTTGTAACTTCATACCATTTTCTCGATCCATCACCTATTTTCTTCGCACTTCCCACATACACAACATTTCTAGTCTAGCCTTTTTGTCATCTTAACATCAACATTTTGTTTCATGATTCTATGACACGAGCTCTTCTCTCTTTTTATTTCTACTCACTCCAAAAATGCTTAAGTCAATTTGCTCACCATTAGAATTAGACATGAGGAATGTTCTTCAAGAAAACATATCACGCTGGCTTTTTAAAGTATACTTTTCATTTCTCTTTTACGACAACGTCTTTTTCTTAATTCTTCTCCTCCTTCTTCTTCCACCACAAAAGCCAGTCAATATTGAGTAATAGGAATTGGCTGGGGTGAGTGAATCACACACACAGAGCACTAATATTTTATGTACTTGAAAAGCTCATTTCAGAATTTGGGTGTCTACTCACTCGTCTCTCTCTTGTACCGAATCTCTGTTAAGATGTTATTGAGCCATGCTTACATTTTTATAAAGAGATTTTGGCAATGACGAGGATATGAACAGAAGATAGGATGTATGCCCATGATGGTCACATTACAACTTGTGTGCGTACCTCATGTCTAATGTTTTTATAGGGATGTGTGTTGGTGTTAAATCATCATCATCATCATCCTCTTTCGCTGTATCTCCTCATGATACACATTTATAATTAGGTGGTGGCGGAGCAGCAAGAGAAGCAGAAAAAAATATTTAGAGACACACATGTTCGAAATTTGGGAACTTTCCCGTCTCCCGTGTATTCGGACTCGGGATCAATTTCGTTTAAAGGCCAGTCACTGGTGAGAATAGCTGTGTAGGAGCGAAAGTAAAAGTGTGCAGTCGGAGGATGTCTTGATAAGCACAGATAAAGATAATTCTGAATGGTATAGTATAGAAAATTGATGGAAATCCATCATGTCGTGGAGTTCACTATATTAGATGGAGGAGCTGAGTGAGAGAATATTTTTATTGGCAATGTTCAATACACCTTTCAGTTGTTAGAAGACTACGAGATAGCATTGCTATAAGGAGACGCGTTACTAATGAAATGTGATATATGAAAAGTTGCCTTGTTGTTGACCTATTTTTGTACAAATCAATTGGTGGCTTACTGTAACTGTTTGATGGAAAGATTTAATTACAATGGCTTAATTTCTTCGTAACATGCCATGTGAAATCGACAAAATTGGGGACAATCAGTACTATATTGTGTATGGACTTTTATCAATTAGTGCAATAGTGCAGATATTGGGAAAGCTGAGATTTTGTAGAAGGATCTTGAAGTAGGTTGATAACCATGGAGAATGCATTTCAACCGGGGTGGTGTCGAGAAGGGAACTTGCTGCAAGTAAGGCTCTGGATTGAAGACACTGAGAATGATCTGAATCAGGGGTATGCAATTTTTTAATTGAGAGTATAATAATAAAATATGCCTATATATTTATATATTTTTGTATATTTTTTTCAAATAAATTATAGAGACGACCATGGATTCAGCCCACTTCATTGGGCTGCGAAATACGGGCAGTTCAAAATTGTGGAGCTCTTATTGCAGCGAGGTTCCAGGGTGAACGTTGTTAACAAAGGGGACGATACGCCTCTCCACTTAGCAGCTTCACATGGACACATTGATGTTTGCAGAATTGTAAGTGTATAGTTAATTGGAGAATGGTGATAGCTTCCGTATAAAAAATAGTTGTCACATTAAAATAAATTAAATTTATATATAATTACAGTTACTCCAACATCGGGCTGAGGTAAATGCGATCAACGAGCATGGAAACACTCCATTACATTATGCGTGCTTCTGGGGATATGGAGACTTGGCTGACGAGCTTATCTCCAAGTATGGTGCCTTAGTGTCGGTTACTAATAGAGACGGTGATTCTCCATTAGATAAATGCAAAGGAAGTTTGTCCAGTCGGCTTTTAGGTCAGTTTACAATTAACTAATTGACATTCTTTGTATTCTTTAAATGGAAGAGGTAAAGTTTATCGGTTTAAATATACAGAGAGGGCAAGAGAAGCTGGTCAAGACTTGAAGAAAGTTCCTTTCAAGGACCAGAGCTGGTTGGGATTCAAAACTCATCGTGCAAGTAAGATTTAAAATGGTTTCATGAAACCTAAGCAGCAAAATACTCCGTTACCAAGTTTATATAATTGATTGATTTTCAATTGCAGGGGATGCCACACTTTCAAGACACAAGGGTATTAACATTCGAGATTTACAGTTGACACAACAACTCTCAGACGGACCTTCCAGCCAAACATGGAAGGGCCGTTGGCAAGGCAACGAGATCGTTGCAAAAATTCTTATACTTCGCGAATGTACTCCAAGAATTTCACGAGATTTTAATGAGGAATTTCCCAAGCTGCGGATATTCTCGCATCCCAACATTTTGCCAGTGATTGGTTGCTGTAACGCCCCTCCAGACTTGGTGGTTATTAGCCAGTATATGCCTTTCGGATCTTTGTACAATGTTTTACATCAGAGCACAAATGTCGTTGTTGACTCCACTCAAGCGCTTAAGTTTGCTTTGGACATCGCACGCGGAATGGCTTATTTCCACAATTTAGAAAGATTCGTTCCCAACTTTTACCTCAATAGTTATCATATTATGATTGATGAGGATCTGAGTGCACGCATTTCCATGTCAGACGCCAAGTTCGGTTTCCAGGATAAAGGAAAGCTATTACCATCCCGCATGGATGTCACCGGAAGGTAGTCATAATGACATTCAGCTGCACTTAGTACAAACCGCTCAAATTCATTAATGGATGATCTTTTATTTAACAGCTTTGCAAAAGAAACAATCTGACGTAAACGTGAAGGCCTCTGACATGTGGTCGTTTGCAATTGTCTTGTGGGAGCTTGCTACAAGGAACGTGCCATTTGCAGATTTGAGCCCAATGGAGGCCGGAATGAAGGTAGGTTTTATATCCGCATTTTTGTATTGTCTAATGAAATTATTCAATTGGAGTGTTGGAAATTCAATGTTCAATTTGTGTTTGATTTAAAGATTTCTTTGGAAAGTCTTCGGGTTTCGATTCCGCCTGGCACATCCCCCCACTTGACCAAATTGATCCGAATCTGTATGAATGAAGACCCTGGAAAACGACCAACATTTGACATGATTGTTCCCATTTTGGAAAAGATGCAAGCCTCTGCAAACTAACTGGATCTTCAGACATCACAACAACTTTTACTATTTTCTAACCAGTCTACAAAACAATTGAATATACTCTTTTTTTCCTTCCATCCCTCCATCGATAAATGTATTATTTTTTGTGAAGGACAATCCTGGCATGATAAACTAAAATATGAGCCAAGAAGCAAATTCTTTTAAAATGTGCTTTCCAAGAAAAACAAAGTGTTCATGTATAAAAACAATGTTGCCTACAAAATACTGCCTTAAATGTTGAAATGTCTTGTACATTTTCAATCAGCATTACAAAAAACGAAATCCATTAGACATAAATGAACTATTGTATACTCTCTTCCGCTTGTTATCTTAAGTTCTTTCTCAAGAAAAGTAGATAAGTCGATAAGTCTCAGTGTGAATGATTGTGTTCTATGATTATATAATTTTAAACTGTATTCCTGAATCATTCATGATGAAAAACTCAGTGACGGAAGCAAATGCAACTATTTTAACCTAATTTATTAACAAGAGAACGAAAGGTATTACCATTTGATTGTGAATAACCTGTTATACCAAATACTAATCATGTTAACTAATCCAATATCATTATGATAATTATTTTATTTTTAAAGCTTAACCTTAGTCAAATACTTGTGTTTTAGTGCCAATTTTTAAATGATAAGTTTGATTTCGTACGGGCTTTTTACCAACTAAGTTCTTACTTGCAATTTACTCAAAATTTTGCCTGCAGTTTATTGCGATCCGTGAAGTGAATATGTACTTGGTAATTAGAGTGTGTTAAACTGTTTTAAGTTGTCCTAGATAATGAACGTACATATAGAAATGGTGTGTGTTTAAAAGAGTTTGTAATTGAAAGTATTAAATCTGTCTTTATACCGGTCGAAAATCGAGATGTATCTAAAGGGTATTGTTAAAATATTGATAAATAACCATGAAATTGTAAATTTGCCATGTTGGCATTATTAATCGACATCACTGCTAAGTTTATTTAATAAAATATTGAAAAACTAAAAGGTTGATTTTCTGTGGGCAAATTCGTGATGACAGAATTTTGTGTGAATCCTACATTTTTATCACTAAGTGTGCTATGAAAAACTTGTGGACACATAAAATGTTATTTGTCTTCATTTACAGATGGAACATAATGCAAGGTTGCAATTACAGCTGCACAAGAGATTTGACTCATGGCCAATTGTGTCCAACTCCGAGACAAAATAGAACTCTATGCTTGTGGACACATAAAATGTTATTTGTCTTCATTTACAGATGGAACATAATGCAAGGTTGCAATTACAGCTGCACAAGAGATTTGACTCATGGCCAATTGTGTCCAACTCGCAGACAGTTAAATCCAATTAGGATGCTTTAAGGACTACATAAATGCAAAAGCTACTTTTTTTGTCTGACACCGAGAATGAAGCCTCTGTGAACTCGGTTTTATAACAACACAAAATATTATACTCAATTGCACTGAGCCATGTTACTATGTTAACTTTATGCAATTCATTTATGTTATGATGCACATCTATGATATCTCAGTTTGTGAACATGACCTGTAATCGGCCAATATATAAATTCAGTACATTTTTTATCCCATTTTATAAAGTTCACCGGGGCATTGTACAGCTATATTTACACCCACCGACCTTCACATATTATGTGCTCACGTAGCATTTGTGGATGACACACGCAGTTCCATCATAATTGATCCATGATATTAGCCATCAATTACTAAAGTAAATAGATAGTGTTACTGGAGCCACATCTTTAGTGGTGTTCTATTTTGTGTCAACATGTTCATTCCTTGATTACATTTTTTTGTACATAAAATCAGAGCAAAGGACATTTTTGGTGCTATAAAAAGTGTCTTCTTTTCATGGCCCTCAGAAGGACATCACGTAAACGACAGTAGTAACCGTAGAGCAATATCTTTGTGATCCACAGCTAAATGCCTAACAACCTTCGAACATGATCCCATCTTACATGCTTCCAACGTTCATGCTTTCACCCTCCACCAACGTTCTCGGCTGGAGACCTTGTGGGCTAGCAAAAAAAGGAGAAAATATTATTGATTACTATTACTACTACAGGCCACACTAGAGAAAGGGACAGTTGGCGTGGAGAGGAGAAAGTTATGCAGCTGATTCCTAACAAGCAGTGTACAGTGGTCTGTGCGTGCATAAAAACATGAGCTGAGTTGCTTTTTAGAAAGAGAAAAAGCAAACAACTGGATGGCAGGGAGTGATCGAAGACACATTTTGTAGTGTTTGATAAGCTCGTTTCACGACACGTCACTTAAAAGCATTCTTTGGAAATTGTAGACCAGTTAGTTTTGTACAATTGCTACTGAAATTATATTAAAAATGAGGCATGACGATAATTTTCGGGTGATTGGAGAGAAAGTGGTGTTGGTGCCGTATAGACAAAGTCATGTTCCAAAGTATCACCAGTGGATGGGTGACGAAGAAATTTTGCGCCTTACGGGGTCAGACAGACTAACTTTGGAAGAGGAATTTGACATGCAGAGGAGCTGGACAGAAGATACTGATAGTAAGACAGAAAAATGAATACATTTTGCGCTAATACGTTTAAATCTGGTTTTTATTTTATGTTTTAGAATGCACGTTTATCATCCTGGACGCAGAAATGTGGAGGAAACGAGAAGGTGACGAGGTGGCGGCCATGGTGGGCGATACAAATCTATTTTTCAATGTGAATCCCTCCGACGGTGATGATCAGCAGGATCATTACTATTCTGTTGCCGAAATTGAAATTATGATTGCGGAAACAAGCAGCCAGACGCAAAGGATTTGCCACGGAAGCACTTGTTTTAATGATGCAATTTGGTAAGGTTCCGGTCAATACCGCCCCTGAAGTTCGCGTTCTGTGAAGTTTACATTTTAAACCTACATTTTTATGTTATAGGAAAGGAGCGCCTTGGAGTTCAAAGGTATCTGGCTAAAATCAAGGACGACAACCACTCAAGTATAGCGCTCTTTGAAAAGCTAGGATTTCAGGAGGTCAGCAGAAGCAATGTATTCCGGGAAGTGACTTTGGAGAGACATGTTTAACTAAAGACAGCCAACTTCGTGGCCATAAAAAACTCAGTCGAAATGCGTATTGAAGTGTTGACTTCGCGTTTAATAGTTATGTGAAATCTTACTACACCTATACATTATTCATTGACTGTTACATTAGAATAATTATTTGACTTGCTGACGAGTACACAGTCCAAGACAAAGTCACTACTTTATATATTCCATGTAAGAACTCTTACAAGTTTGTTCGCCAGGTTGCCACAAGAAAAATCTATCAATTAGGTATTTTGATCTATACCTCCATAAAACTTTAATGTAAGTTAGTCTGTTAATTGTTGAAACATTAGGCAGGGATAATGTTGAACGTTGTTGTGATAATATTTTATTATTTTTATTACCAAGTTATTGTAAACGAAAACACACACGCGAACTGTTGACGATCTTGAAGTTTCTGGTGGGTGAGTTTGGAAGTGGAGTGTGCAGCGCACATTACTCAAAATTCTAAAACTTTTTCCTATCTGCAGCTATAGCAACTACATTTACATATGAAATTAATATAGAGGTCACGGAAACCAAGAAAGTAAACTTAATATTCTCACTCATGTACACTGAATAAGATGCACTGGAAACTATTTACCTCTTCACCTTTTCAAACAACCTTTGTACCTTTTTCTCGTGCAACTTACTTGATTTGAGAGAACTGCAATGCGATTATTGAAGACATGTTTGCAATAAAAGGAATGCTGGTGTTGAATGTAGAAATAATTAATGCTTTATTCTTTAAACTCGACTTGTATTTTCTAGCATAACCAGAAATTCACGAACTACTATTTGACATAAACATAACTATACTGATTGTTACAAACAAAAAGCCGACAACTTGTGTTGTACAATATTAATACAAAAAAAGAAAGATCTAATAATTATATCAACGTATAGTACAAGAGTTTCAAACTGTAAAAATCAAAAACAGAATTGTGAGAGTCAGTCTTAATAAATATAATAAAATACTACAACGATAAAAGTTATGTTTTATGTATCTAAGTAACTATTTTCGGATTCGCTGATGACGCAGTTTACAACGGAAATCTTTGATACAAATCTGATTTCATTGATTGGCATACATACTATTTTCCAGAATTGGCGTTTGATCATAAGTAGCTAACATTAGATATAACTATTAGTATCAACTTGAATTGCATTTTATCTTTATCCTTTTTGCAACGCTGCCCCGGGGCTTTTGTCGGCCTGGGTTTTATCAGAATCTAAGATAGGGATTATCCTTTCTCCAGCCAAACTGCAAAGTTGGTCCAGTTCTTGGTTAAAGTATACTCATGGCTATTTTATCCAGCGCAGCTTGATCTGTAACTAACTCCGAACTTGCCAACAAGCTCATATCGATTTGCCCCGAATGTGAACCGGAAACGCCAAATAGCACTGCAAAAATGGATTTAAATGAATTAACAATCATTGGCCAAGAATATTGTCCCTAAAATCAGAGTCAGACTTACCGCTTGTGGATACTGCATCCTTGATACCAAGTGGCAAATACAATTGGTTGACTCGCTTCCCAAGAAGATAGTGCGGCTTCTCAGACAAAAGTAAAGACGCAAAGGCATTGGAGTACCGGAAGTAATACAAGTCCAGCGAGTGGCCCCACCGCAACAAAGCGCTCGGTAAACACCACGTTGTCGGTATGATTAGTCGTTTTACTGTTTTGTGCATTTGTGTATCATGAAAAAATTTGAAAAATTGTTCTGTTCCGTATAGCCTTTCTAGTGCGTCATCGGATTTAAATGGTACTTGAAACACGCCTCCTGTCCAGTGGTTTACTAGCCTTGTCCGGGGATGATTTGGCCATGGTAACGAGTTCGCGGTCCAAATATGACTTGGAATATTGATACTTTTATTGTTGTTCTTCGCACAGTCGGCAATGTATCTTTTCAAAGCTCCAATGGTAAGTGACATCATAACGCTAATGAAATGCGCTTTCGTCCGTCGGCGTACCATTTTCAGCTTTTGTAAATCAAGCGTGTTTAAACTCATAAACCACGAGGCTTTTTTACCGTACTTGAGGGGATAGAAAAGGTCTGGTGTTCGGGCCACTTTAAGAACATAGTCCATCAGTGTTTTTGGGGCGAAGAAACAGGCTTTGACCTTAAAAATAGAGAAGAATTGTAAATGACCATGACCTTGAGACACCGAGTTTGAAAAAGGAAGCGTATACGACATTTTAAAGAAGATGCCCATTTGAATTATTCATGCAGAACAATAAATTTTTACAATTATGACCACAGACCACGATATTTTGTCTGCAGAGGTCATACATTAGTCATAGGTCCTATTAAAATTGCTTAAATAATTGTTACCTTTTGCATTAATGACTCTACGTCTTCTTCCACCAAATATGGGGCTTCATTTCCCGTAAGCTTATCCACGATATGAATGAATCCGTATCCGTCCGTAAGGCAGTGGTGAACTTTAAGCATGACAACGGTTTCATATCGGATTTGTTTCTTTCCATTGTTATCTACTAGATGCATGCACTGATTGTTGTTGAGGTTTCCACTGGTAACAATATCTGTAGCGTCATCATCGCCATAGATTGGCATGTAAACCAATGAGATTTCCCATAGCGGTTGCTCCTCCGGAAACGGTTCTTGTATCATCCACTTTGTAGCAAGCTCCTCCAATGACACTCCATCTTCAATTTGTCTTATCTTAATATGTTTATCTAAATCCACATGTTCCACACTCTTTTTGAAAATGTAACCCCCAAAGTGAGTTAAATAACAGTACAAATTAAGATAATTTGTTCGTGACTCTGGACATTCAAAGAACAGGCGACTAAATAAGTTTTTAAATTCCTGTAACTCCAAGGTGCCCTCAACGCGCCAAATTTGGGCTACATTCACAATAGGAACTTGTTTTGTTAGGTATGCAAAATAAGTATCATTTGGTTCCGTTGGGTGCAAATGTTTGTCCACCCGTCTCGCTACAAATATCACAAACGACTTGTATAAAAACAAAGTCAGCACTATAGGAACTAGTAACACACCAATTAATATCCAAAGTATAAGGCTTATCACAAAATCCACCGTTGTATGTAGTGAGGTCTTCATTTTTAAACGATTTCAAATTGCTTTAATAAAACATACTTCCAAATTGTTCCCATGCAGAAACTTTATTGAGCTTCCTTTAAAGGATATCTCATCTCATATATGGACACGTTTCAACCACCATGCCTCCGAAAAACTCATGTCACATAAATTTTGGTTTAATATTCTTCTGTTTCTTGCAATCACAGCAGTTGTTCAGTTTTTTTTTATCGGAAGGGAAAATCTTACGTTAAATAGAAAACATTACATGACTACATGATAGACAATAGACATGATAGTTTTCATGCTCACTTCTATTACAACTGACCATCTCATGGGCCTACTCAAAGAATCCGGTTTCATACACAAAAGACGCTCGTCAAAATTTGCTATGTCAACGCGATTTTTTTTTCTCTTATTTTTCAAAACGTATGTATCTCCTATAAAAGATTTGTCGAGACATGTATCAGGTATATGAGGCTTATATCCTGAAAAATTTAAATACAAAAGAAAGATCGATGCTTGATGGCAACACTTTCAATTTCACTTCGAAATATTTTATATTCAAAAGTGCAACTGTGAAGCAGGTCTTCACAGCGGCGACATCATCTTAGTACTGCTCTCGCATAAGAAAAACTTTATCACCAACATAATCATCGCAGTAATCAGAGTATCAAATACTACTAAAGGGCCAGCAGCACCACCATTCTTCTTAGGTTGGTCACACACACACAACCAAAACAACTTTTAAACACGATGCTTGAGTCTGCAATTGTAGCGGCTACTACATGCCTGCCTTTTCCACAAGAGACAAAGGGAAATTATAGAAACAGGTATTAAAACAGGTAAACAAGAAACGTGCTTTTAACTCTTGTACATAATACTAGCCTTTTCGCTACACACCTATCTTTGTCTTTTAAATCAGCGTCTTGTTATCCTTTCGCTTGAGACCGTTAACGTGTGCGAACAAAGTGGTAATGAAAGAAAACGAGCGTTGTGAGATACAAACCAGGAGGTTCAAAATTACCAGCAAATTTTCAAACCCAATCAAAGCAAGTTTTAAAAGCTACAATTTTTTATGAAGTGTTCATATAAACCAAACGCCCATCGTCAATATAGCTGTTTGTCATATGGATATGACTGACTCTCGCTGCACGCAATAGTTCATAGTCATTCTTTTCGAAAGACGTTTTAAGAATTATAATGAGTTATAAGAAAGTAAACATTGTACATTTGCTGTTATATAGCTGTAATAGCACGTAACGTTACGAAATAAGAAAAAATAGGGCTATCTATGATTATGGCAAAATTGCATTCATTCAAATGAAAATGCGCTTCTTTTTACAAACGACTGTTACCCAGGGTAATGAAGCCACTACAGTTGGCGAAGTATTTGAAGAGTCAAAGGTTAGTGTTTTAAACGGGGAATTGGAAAACAAAAAACGAAGAAGCCGCAAGTAGGTGGCGTCATATATAATTACGGCCGAATCGAGTAGAGGATCAAATAGGAAGGGAATTCCCGGTGGTCACCTTTCGCCTTTCAATAATGGTTTTTTTTTTTTTTTTTTTTTTTTTT
>JAAXOA010000749.1:0-20033 GCA_036561885.1 Salina celebensis
TACAACAAAAACCTTGTGTAAATCATTGTGGAAATCCTTAACTTGAAATGAATGAAATACCTTTGGTTTGTTAACAGGATCGCGCATTTGATTCAAAACTTCGAAGATCCAGCACAACTACATTAACAGTAAATGTAGTGGATTCAGATGACCAACCTCCGAGTTTCCAATACTCTATGTATAATGCTACGGTATGTTCATTCATCATAATCAAAGTTATTACAGATAAAAAAGTGCTGCAGGGTCCAAGAAAGGCATTGTAAAAAATATAGTTTTGAAAGGAATATAGTATTTCATCTGAAAGTTATTGTTTTGCTCCTGAAATAAAACTAAATCAATATTGGGAGCATATGGGTAATGATAAATAATTCGTGACACGTATTTGTAAATAAATTTTCACAGGTAATACGAAGTGTGCTGACAGGAGTGTTGGATGTCCGACCAACTAAAATTTTGGCCACCGACAAAGACTCAATTAATGCGCCCATTCATTACGCATTTGTAAATGGAACTCCATCTTCATACTTGTCCTACTTTTTGATTGATGGTCAAACAGGTAATAAAAGTATTTGTGGTTATGTTTTTTTGAATTGAATTGGTGAAACTTTACCAGAAAAGAATGACTGAATATTACCCTGCGTAATAATCTCGGTACATTTTTTTCAGTCATATTATCATGCAGTATTTGCTCATATCCAATATTTCAACACCTTGTTCAATTGTTGCATTCATAGGAATCATTCGACAGATCAGGCCAATCGACAACGATCAGGAAACTAGATTTGAAATTTATCTCAAGGTATAAAAGCTTTATTCAACCAGTGCAAATCCGAACTTTGAATATATGTGGCATGTGGTTATTACTTGTACTTAAGTTATATTTATGGGGAAATTGAAATAGCTTTGAGTTCCTTTAAGTACTGTATTTTACGTAACGCTTGTACTACCTTAATCCTTGTAAGCTGACTTTTTATCTACCGATATGGCATTTAAATTCTCACGCGGAATCTGTATCTTGTATATGCCAAGCTGTAAAGACTTGTTGCTAATGTTTTTGCATGTATTTCTGGGGCACAGGGATATTATGACTTTTTTATCCGTGAAATAAAAGTGGCAATCACTAATAACGAATGATACGATAACTTTATATAGGCCACGGAAGTTACGGAAGCCAGACGGTCGGCATATGCAAAATTAGTTATCCTTGTCAAAGCCCTAAACTCCCACCCTCCCATTATTCAAGCGACATCTTTAGTTGGATACGTTGATGAGAATGCTGCAGTAGGAACACCTGTCCTATCTGTCGCCGATAACCAACCAGTGCGGTTTTCAGTCAGTGATCCAGATTTGGTGAGAATTCAATACAGTTCTCATTATCGTTTTATGAACTTATGAGCGTAGTTCCCAAAATGTTGTGTGTATGAGTTTTCATGTGAATGAAAATATGAGTATTGAAACTTTTTATATTGTTTTTTTCTTTGTGTGCGTAAAATTCTAACTGACAATGAGAAGCGAGTAAAAATAGGGAAATATATTACACGATGGGTACGCTCAACGGGTTTATTACGTGAATCGTGATGCATTTGTGATGAAAATTACTCTTTAATGGGCATTTTTTTTGTATGTTGTGTAAAAACAATCAGACACCGAATGACCCAAAGCCGGAATACAATTATGAACTGACCACTGCAGGGTTTAAAGTTAACGATGATGGCGTGCTCGTCGTGGCTGACCAACATTTGGACAGGGATCCACCGAATCCTGCTCAGCTTCAATTTCAGGTTGGTGAAATCATTTTGCACTTTTGCATCGTACAATATCAATAGATAATTTTAGTCCGTAACACAATTTGTGATGGCCATTCCATCATTTCCGTCCATACCATAAAAACTAATTTGTCCTATAATGTATGTAATATGACGGACCTTTCCTTCCTTACATTTCAAAACCCCATCGAAGGAATCTGAAACGCTCCGATACTTCACATCGTTCACATTAAGCCAGTTTGTTCCCTATTTGTTGGACTCAATGAAGAAATATCAAACACTGTATTTTTTATAGTATTATTCAACGGAAATCTACCTAGCTGTGTATGAATTGTAGTCAAAACTCAGGCGACAAAGCACAGTTAGATTTGTACTCACGACTTCACATTAGCTTGATATATGTATCAAAGCCAGTTAGAGATTTTCAGGTGTGATAACTTAATATTCAAACTGCAATCTCATTTCTTCCTCGACAGTTAACAGTAATAATAGCATAAAAAAATAATCACACAGTGTTTACAAGAGCTGATTCGTTTATAAAACATACTTTGTGATTGCTTACAGTTTGCCTCGGAGACTATACAACACGATGTGTCCATGCTTAGTAACAACTTTTCTTGCGTACACTCATACTATAATATTCTGTAGGATGCGAATTCTATTTTTCAATTTTTCTTTAGAATTTTATAGCGAAAGAGAATAGACTGTAACCCCATCAATGCCGGTCAAATGTGGAGTATGACTCTGCAATCCATTATTTCTTATAATGAGCTTAGTTGAAGTTGAAAATGTTAAGGAAAAAGGTTATCGTATATGTGATACCATCCTGGCAGTGTCTTCTGCAAAATGCACGACAATGTAATTGGCAAACACGCATGCGCAAACGCATAAGCGTCTTTCTTCCATTGTGGGAATGCCATGAGAGTGGCTATTAAAGCCTTGCTAATCGCAAGGTGTTTCAGGGAATTCAAAACGAGTTCACGTGTGTGAAATTTAATTTTAATTTTGCAGACAAATCCACTATGATTAGCGGTGATAAACGGCTTAAGTAATAATATGAAGGGTTAGGGTAGGGATATGTTAGGTAAGACTTCGAGATGGGATCTTCTTGAAACGAGTAAAACGAAATGGATTTTGCTTGAAAGCATTACCTTTCTTTATCAATTGTAGTTTGTAAATGATATAGAACATGGTTAGAGTAAATGAGTTGGTGCTTATTACACATGTTAACACGTACTCAATCAATCCTATCCCATTATTATTTCTAATATGTTCTTTATTGCGTAGATGATTGCTCGGGAGGTTGGTGACCAGCACGAGACGTCAAGTTCAACCCCTTTGGTTATGTTGGTTCATCTTAAGGTAATTCATGCACCGACAAATCGACCATTTTCAGATTGCATGGATCGGAGAGTAAATATTGGTTTTTATGTGTGATGCAACAGGATAAAAATGATAACACTCCAATCATCCGCGCACAGCACCCAATAACGATTCCTGGAGGTGGAGATGGGAGAAGGCCCATATTTCACGTGAGTAGAGAGTATTGCTTGAAATTTCTTCGTGTTAGTTAATATGTTTAGCTGAGTATGCCTAAATGGCGACATGTAACTTGCTTTCACATTTTGTGAAATCATGGCTGATTTTAACCTTTGAAACAGCAAGGAAAAGTGTAATTATTGGCATTGTTTGTGATTGCGAGCACAAAACATTAGCATTATATGCCGTGTCAAAAACAAATTTGCAAATTTGAAATCCTTACCGATGGCGGCAGTCAGACAAGTATAAAGAGAAAGCTTTGTGATAGCACGGATGCGATACTTCAAATGTGGTGGACATAACCCACAGTTGTTAAGCCTGCGGAATCATTTTTGTTAACATAACTTATAGATAGATATCACCTCTGATCGTAAATGATGTTACAGTTGCATACTTCATAATCGCGTTGAACATCATGTGCCCTTAGCGCACTTTACGTCCTTATAGGAAACAGGAAAATTTTAAAAAAATTACAAAGTAATTTTTATTGTGAGAAGCGAGAACTTTGGAAAATGTCAAAGCTCTCCGTTATGTTACGACCATTATGGGAGATCAAATATCGACTGGTTACAACGTATTGTTCCTCCACCAGAAAATTAAAAATTTTGTTTCATTGTTTTACGCTCCTTCCTGTGTATTAAATCTAGGTGGAGGCAGACGATAAAGATGAAGGGGACAACGCGAAAATTGAATTTGCTATCACTCAATGTATCAAACAACGGCACAAAACGATTTGCCATTGATGAATCTACTGGTATGGTTGACGCATTGGGAAAATTCAACACTGGAGAGCATTTCAGTATTACCGTACAGGTAAGCAAAATAACAAACTTTTAAAAATCCTAAAAATTTATGTCAATGCTTGCACCTCTAAAATTTAATTCAACAAGTAAGCATTTGGAGGCATCCAACAAGTAAACAAGATTTATTAAATAATTACATGCCCACTATATAAAATGTTAATGGACAGCATATAACATTTATAATTATACGAAGCAATAAGCAATCCGTTCAAAAACCCAACCACACCTATGCGCTTTTGCGCCTAGCAAAGAACAAAGCGTTTCCGGTTGTCGCAGCGGCTTTGTACAAAACTGCTGTAATTTAATCTTACCATGAATCTCTCCCCTTTTGCTTCAAAACTCTGATTGCCAAAATGTGTGTAAAATGTTGGCCATAATGATGAGTATTTTGGAAGTTACGGTTAGGCAATTCGTTGGAATGCAAGAGCAAAACAAAAAATAACATTTCATCATGATGAATAATATGAATGTTTTCAAACCAATTTCAGGCAACGGATGGCGGTGGTCGAAGCTCTCAGAGAATCGTTGAACTAAACGTAATTGACGGACCGAATCTGAAAGCTCCTGTATTCTCTCAACTTGTTTATGATGTTGGTGTGAGCAGAAGGAGCATCGATTGGGGCGGAAGTCATTACGTTGGAAGCGCGAGACCCGGAAGGGAAACCTGTTATCTACGACATTGTCTCTGGGAATGAACTCCATCATTTTACCATCGGTAAAAATACGGGCATACTCTCCGTCAATGGTCAACTCGACCGAGAAGATTTGAGCAGATATAGTCTGGTATGACGTTCTCATCTTTCCCCAAACATATTTTTTCATCTAAAATATAAAATAAAAGGCTTATTTTTTGCTGGCTGAATGAACTTTTTTGTACAAAGAGTATACTTCCAACTTGGAAACATCGCTCGATTATTTTTTTACACCTTTAAACAATCATTTTTATACCTCCGCTCCCTCCTCCAACCCAAAGAATTAAATGCTTTGAATTATGCTTGTCAGCCCTGTTTTTGTACATTATCCATTCTCAACTGTTTGTTACAATTTTCCGCGGTAGTAAACGAAGTCACGTAAGGCTGTTACCGCGAAATTGATATATAGTACATGAGAATTAACGGGAAAGGTTCACCCAAAGTGGCAAATGTTTTGAACCTCGTAAAGCAGTAATTGCATGTACTCATATTTTTTCTTTTGTAGAATGTTAAAGCAGAGGATGATGGAGGGCTTCATTCAATAGCAACTGTGAATATTCGTGTGATCGACATTAATGACCGCAACCCAGAGTTTATAAATCTGCCATACCACTTTTCTGTAAAAGAGGGTCAGCCGGGGAAATTAATTGGGAGAGTGGAAGCAAAAGATGCGGATGAGGATGTAAACGGGGAAATTCGCTTTGAGATTTCAAATGACTCGCCTTTTACTGTTGACCAAATAACGGGAGAAGTGTCGACGAAAGTTTCGCTGGATTATGAGAAGCAAAAGGTTCACCATGTTGTTATCACTGCAAGGGACAACTCACCTAGCCCACGTATTGCAACTGCGACTATGACCATCTCTGTGGAAGATGTTCCTGACACAGAACCTGTGTTCAATCGGTTTACCTATGAAGTCAATATTCCTGAAAACGTTCGAAATGCAAAAGTTGCAAGAGTTGAAGTAAGAAACTTGATAATTGAAGCCACTAAAATGCTCGTTCTTTTCGCATAAAAACCGTGCTTGTATTAATTTTACAGGCGATGGATCCAGATACCGAGAAGCGAATAACATATTATATCAAACAAGGACCTTTTGACAAGTTTAATATTGATCCAATCACGGGAGACATTTACACAACTCAAGGATTGGACTACGAACGGGATGGAAAGCATGTACTTATCATTGGGACTGAAGAAAACGACAGTGGAAACTTGGGATCAACGACGACCGTATGTCACGCATTTCATATGAAAATACATGGAACTGTTGGTGTGGCACTTTTTGACTCTCATTCTTTCTGAATACAGGTTATCATTAACGTTATCGATGAGAATGACGTTCCACCAATCTTTAACGTCGTTCCAAGGCCAATTCGACTGGATGATACATCATCAGTTGGAATGGTAATCACCAAGTTGGAAGCTACAGACTCTGATGGAACATCGCCATTCAATAAGGTTAAATACGAGATAACTGGAAGAGGTAAAGCATCTCGCTACTTTGACGTGAACCATGACACTGGAGAAGTCTCTATTAAGGACGACTTGCGAAAAGAAATGGATACAGAATACCACGTAAGTTATCAATTTTAAGTCGAAAGTCATATAAATCATTCTTTTTAAATTGCTGACAATATCTGACAGATTGACGTTCGTGCGTATGATCTTGGAGAGCCACAGTTGAGCTCTGTTGCCACTGTCAAAGTGAATGTCGACCATGTAGCTACTGTTGCTCCGGATGTAGGAGTAGGATTTTCGGAAACCGATTATTCAGTTGACGTCCTGGAGAGTGCAGTTGGAGGAACCATCCTCAAGACTCTAGTCATCATCAACAAACAAGACGAAATTATTCCTATTGAATGTCAAATTATATCCGGAAACGAAGATGGTAACTAGAAATGCGTATTTTGCAAAGCTGGAGAGAGAGAGAAAAGCGTCTACTATCCTGTTCACTCTGTTCTTAGGTCTTTTCCAAATCCGAGTGAACAAAGACAGAAATTGTGAGCTGAAACTGACGCGGACATCGCTAGACCACGAGAAGGTCTCTGAGTACTTGGTACAGGTAAAACTACTTACACTTCCAGGAGTAATTAGCAAGAAGAATTCCCAGGCGAAGATCAAAATCAGAGTCGTGGACGAAAATGACAACAAGTGAGGATTTTAGTGTTTTCATTTAATGTAAAAGTAGTCCATTCACAATTGTGCTAATCGCTGGTTTTCATTTGTCCAGGCCCGAGTTCCTTTTCCCAGAATATCAAAAGATTGCAAAGGGAAAGAAATTGTACGGTGCTATCTCCGAAGACTCGCAGATATCAACTTCAGTGATTCAAATTAGTGCAGAGGACAAAGACAGCGGAGCCTTCCATGAAATTACATACGACATTGAGGCAGAGAATGATTTGGCTCGCTCATTCTTTGCAATCGATTCTAAGTCCGGAATTGTTTCTAATACAAGAACACTTGACGATGTTTCTCCAACACTTCTTCCATTCCGGTTGACCGTTTCAGCTAGGGATAATCCTAAAGGACCGACTTCATCTTCTCAGATCTCACAAATCCCCCTCATAGTATGAGATCCATTTTCTTTCGCGTTGTACACTGAAGTAATCAAATCAAATATATAACATTTCCTGTTTTACTTAGGTGAACGTAATTGGAGAGCCGCATCGTATGGTGCTTGTAATTCAAGGCACAACCCCAGACAAGGTCAAGAGCAAAGAGAAAGACATTTTAGAAATTCTTCAGGATACTTCCACTTTAATTATTGGAATCGAAAAAATCTCTGCTCATCGGTATCTCACCGATAACGGCACTCTGGATCTAGACTCTACAGCCACTGATGTTTGGTTTTACGCAGTTGACCCAATCAACGATCACATCTTGGACAGAGAACATCCTAAAGTTACAGAGTGCGTGCCAACGTTATATTAAAATTTAAACGCGTTTCCATTTTCATGTACATGATTTTTGACGTTTTTCTCAATTTTAGCACTATAATGTCCAGAGAAAGCTCTAAAGGCATCAGCTACTACGTTTCCAGCTCACTTGGCGTACGTGCAACTGAAGTGCGAAAACCAATTACGCGAGCACCACTTCCACCAGCGCCAGTTGGAACTTTGGAAAGTGAACAGCAATGGGCTGCATTCCCTGCAGCCCTTGTAGCCCTGGCATGTCTCATATTCATTGTTAGTTCTGCAGGAATCTGTTTTGTTTGTTATAAATGGTCGCGGTATAACGCGTACAAAAATCAAATGCAACGAATTGTGATACCACCTCGAAGCTATGAGCCAGTGTACATAGATCATAGTCCGAGTTTGAAGCAGTATGAGACGCAGGTTAGAAAATATAGATATTAAGTACCGCATTACGTTAAGTTTCATCATAGGATCCATTTCTGACAAGAGTTGTTAAATGTAGGTATTAAATATGAGAGTGCAAGGGGAAGAGTTGGACATTGACGATTCCGATTTGCAAATGGATTTAAATCTTAACCGTAACCATATGTATATGGATGGGTCCACAACCGGATACAATTCCAGGGATTCACTTGTCGGCTCCCAATGTGAGATTTAATGTTTTGATACATTAGTAGTTTGTACTGATTATGCGTGCATGATGTCAAATTGCTAAAAAAATTTATGCCAATAGGGAGAAGCAGCAGTCCAAGTTCACACAATGGAGGTACAAGACCATCCAGCGACGTTTCACCATCGTCTTCCAAAACTCCTATTCTCAAAACCTTTCAGCATAGACAACTTGGAGTGGACAAATCAGAGCCTGCTGTAGTTAATCCCATTTATGAAAGGTATTTCAACATAAATAGTTACATTTGAGAATTCTATTAATCAACTAGCTACATTTTGGAGACAGGTCAGACGACGATGAAATGTCGATAAGTTCACAAATTAACGACAACGTTCATTTCCGGGGAAAGCGAGATTTTGCAAGGAGTAAACCGACTACAGAGCTATAACTTATTTTTCAATCAGTTTATCAACTTCTCAAGTGACTTCTCCTTATTCCACTAAGTAATAATTGCACAGTGCAGAATAGTGTGATTCTTTATGCCTTAATTTTGAAAAGGTACAGATTAGTCAGCCATACCGATAAGAGCTATCTTGTCTTTATGATTTTTCCACATTTTTAACAAAAAAATGCCATTGTTTTTTATATGTATTTATATGATATAGATTAATATATACCTGCTATGACTTATGTATGGAACAGTAATTAGTTAGTTTTAAACTTGTTTTAAGGGTTTAATGTACAATTATAAAGTTTTTAATGTGTAGTAAAGTGATTTTATGGGATTTCTTGAAATATAGAACATTATGTGAAACATCAACAAACTATGATGGCGCTGGCGCACACCGTATATGTGTACCACATAGTTAAATTTATTATTTGATTGGCACGCAATATATCATATCTTTAATATACACAGCATAGTTTCTTTGTTTTTTAAACAACTGCGGACAAATATCTCCAGCAATGCAGAACTTAAACGTGTTTAGTTTCCGGATTTGCCAAAAAAATACAGAGAAGTCCGAGTGATCAAGTCTTGGAAAAAATTCAGTTAACTGTCAGATATATTATTATCTCGCACCAAACATATCAGTTACAACGATGCATTTTCTTAAGCAAAATACTAGGAATTTCACAATAAATCACCAATGAAGTTTCAACGTTAATTTATGAAGTTTGGAAATCTCAGTTAAAAACTTTAGCTCGTGCCGTTGCTCGCGCTGGATTGTCTCCTTGATGTAGGTGGATTTTGCTTTAGTTTAAGGATTAGAGAACGCATCCGGGAAATGTCTTTCTGCTGTTTGGTAGACTTTGGATTGAAGTCGCACAGATCCGCGATTCTTTCCCATTCTTTGCCTTCTTCCACAGGACTGGATGCTGCGGCAGCACCATCTTGCTCGGCGGATCTACCATAAAAACATTACACTTGATTGCATTTACAACAAAAATCCCCATATTTGCCAGAAGCACCATGTATATGACCTACCTATTAGCATTACGCGTTTTTGAAATTTGCTCGTCATAATTTTTGTACCACTCTTCCAGCTCTTTCTTCGCTGCCTCCCTCAATTTGAGTTTGTTTTCTTCTTCCTCAGCGTCTATAAACACAAACAGAAGTACAGTACAATGCGGCATTACGACATAATAATGCATTTAAACTATATGTATACCTTTAACTTCCAAGCGAGTTTTTTGCTGTTCCTTCCAAATCTTAATTTTCTCAGGTTCTTCCCTTACTTGGGTAAAAACAGGAATGGGCGGCGATTCACTTCTGTCTTCGGATGCTGGGAAAGCATCAATCACGGTATCTTCAATCCCGTTTCCTCCAAATCCAAAGTCTGAATCCTCCACACCTCCATTACTCGTGTCCCCATTTTCAGCTGTCAATGGCACTGACGGTATTTCATCTTCCAACCCGGCGAAATTGCTTTGCTCCCTTGCAAGGAACTCCGCTGCCGGGTCCCCTTCATCGTCCATCAACCCGTTTCCATTACTTTTCCCAACGGCTTCCACTGGACTCTCTCCAAATGCATCGTCAAACCCATCCATGCTTATAAAATCACCCGAGTTTTAAAAATACGACGCTTCTTTTTACAATCAGTTCTCAACTAGGCACACCTTCCACTAAACGATTCAATAATAGTATCTCAGTTTGATTGGAAGGCGTATTTTCTCAGTTTCTAAACACTCAATCACCAGACAGTCTTAAAAGTTGGACGGTGGGCGGCACAAAATCAGTTAAAAATCTGTGTTTCCTCTACGCATCAGACAGCTGTAAAACTTTGGTAAGTAAATCCTTTCCTCTATTAGCAATGTTCATCGTTATCAAGTTCTTAGTAAAGTTACTTTTTTTCATTCATCCTCACTCTAATTTGTAAGAGTATGTGCTGTGTGGCCGACTAAAAAGTCAAATGATGATGATGACGTTGCACTTGTATTGTTTCTTTTACCATTACCATCTGCACTGCTGTGTTTAGCCAAATCCATGCATGCTGACTGTGGACATAAAAAGCATAAAAAATACTTTTTACTACGACATACGAAGAAACCTGATTCACCATTTGGCGAAATTGTTTTGAAGGTAGTGAGGTGACTAAGAACTCGACAGCCAATGCAATGTTTTTTGGGAGAAACGAAAATTAGTCGAATATAATACATATTGAATATCTTTATCATATTACAGCAGTTGAGAATGGCGAAATAACCATCTCGCAAAACTGCCGTAATTAGTATGGCTACAATGTTATCAAGTTATCATCGATGCTATTGGTGGTGTTCATCAAAATAAGCTCGTGAACTTTTACTGGTAAAGATAAGATATTGAGGATCACCGTCAACAGTTTCAGTATTCCATCTTTTGAATCCATTTCGGGTCTCTGCACTTCTGTCACATGTGACAGAAATCGCATCAAATCTCAAATTACGCATGCATATTTTAAATGTTCTCCGTTTTTGCAAGGAAATACCGGAATTAAATCCAAAATAAATATACAACCATGTTTATCATGTTGTAGTTGTAATCTTACTCTTCCTTTAAAATGTCACGTTCCGTTTAGAATTTCTAAATGTTATTTGTGTCAAATAGCAATTATAGCGTTTCAATTCGTTTCTCAATTCGCCCCTGCTGCAAAAGAGCATCTCGAGTCAAAAAAATATTTTTTTTTGCTGACTGAAACACAGCCAGCATTCTTTCTACAATGCCTCGAGTAGCGTGTCCTGTCCCTGTCCTTATGTCGCTCCTCTGTTCTCTACACTTGTTGTTTGGATTTTGTATCTTTCTCGTATTCCTCTCTGCTTCAATGTGAAAATGAGAAATCCGTCGTTACATTTTCTACAATGTTGGATATCCATTTTCGCTTGCTAGGATAATGCGGAGTACAATGTACTCTCTAAAAGCTTACTTAAATAGCTTTTTTCCCTAAAGTTTGTATGTACGTGTCCTTTTCCATTTTACCTTGCCGCATTGCTGTATTCTCCAAAACTAAAATTCTTGTTTCGTCTTGTTTAAAGGAGTCCCTGAACTAAGTTTTAATCCTTTCTTTTTTTCGTGGACATTGGAGGGCCCCGTAAATTGCGCCACCACTAAACTTCACGTTTTAAATAGGTACACAACAGTTTTGAAGCAGGTAAAAATAAGGAAAATGCTTCGACAAGATTCAATATTGCACCGTAAGAAGTAAACAGTAGATTTTCGGTTGTGTATCTGTTGCGTGATTAGTAGGAGAAACTCTGGGATCAGTAGTTTACCGTTGCCCATCCAGTAAACATGTCGCAAGGAAAGTTAGTAAAATAATTTTATTAGAATTTAGTTTTGATAGTTAATTTTTAGTAGGATAACGTTGTAACTGATAGGAGCATAGATTTCCAATAAAAGGTTAGTGTTTAACAGTGCCATATCCCGTATTGTTTTGTTTGTAGTATGCTAAATATTTACCAACATTTTGTCCCTTAGTAAGAGCATATTTTGGTCATTTGGTGGAATGCGAAGTCAATGTTTAAATTGAACTAGGAGTTAAATAGGCATGGCTAAAAGGGGATAAAAATAATTGGTTCGGTTTTACTACAGCTGACCTGTCAGTTGCTCGTTGAATCCTATTTAAGGTTTTTTTTCCTAATTGTGAAGTTGACATTTGTGTCATTATTTCTTTCAGTGATTCTTCAAGGAACAAGGATAAAATGAGTTTTACGTATGGGAGACCCCCTCCTAAAATAGAGGTGAGTTTATATAACGGTTGTTTCGGATTTTTCAGTAGGTCAATATGTTATTTTAAATGTGGTGAGAACAGTGTGCTTATGATTTGGGTTAAATGAGTTGCAGGGGATGGTGTCTTTGAAGGTCGACAATTTGACTTATCGGACCACACCAGATGACTTGCGCCGGGTCTTTGAAAAATATGGAGACGTTGGAGATGTTTATATTCCACGGGACAGATGGACTAGAGAATCACGAGGATTCGCTTTTGTCAGGTAGACTTTTTTTTAATTCTTTTGAGTTTAGATTATGCAATTATTATTACTTCCCGTTTTTGCGGTTTGGAAAATTGTTTTTTAAGGTCTAATGTAGGTAATGGTCCTGCATTAATGTAAAACGTGTCCTTCAGCAATAATGTATGTAATATTTTATGTGTTTTGTGTTTAGATTTTATGATCGCCGAGATGCCGAAGACGCAATGGAATCCCTGGATGGCCGGGTTCTGGACGGCAGGGAACTGAGAGTTCAAATGGCTAGGTAATCCTTTCCTCTGCAATTAGTATCGAACCCCACTGACAAGGTAGCAATCGACAAGCTAATCATTTCTGGTTCTCCTCTTGGTAGATATGGCAGACCACAATCTCCACATGGTCGCGGCGGTGGTCGTCGTGGACGTTCGTCCTCACGAGATCGTGGAGGCGATCGTCGGCGTCGCGGACGGAGTCGGTCTGGGGATAGGCGTGGAGGAGATCGTAGAGAAAGGTCGAGAAGGTATTGGCGTATATCTATCGAAATAAAACGTTAAACAGCACCTACCTAAAGTCGACTCGAAATAACTTCTCTTCTTTTATTTTTTAGATCTCGCTCTAGGTCTGCATCCAAAGGAAGAGCCGACCGTTACCGCTCCAAATCTCGATCAGCTTCTCCAAAACGCTCCTCCAAACGGTAAAATGATCGTTTTTGCATAGCGTCAAAATATTTTGAATGTTTCAGTCGAAGCCTTTTACGGGTGAAAGTAACAACAATTTTCATTGTTTGATTGGCAGAGATTCTAAGGACCGAAGTGAACGGGAGGGACGATTGGATCGTGATAGGTCCAAAGAGCGATCACGCTCTCGTTCCAAGTCTAGGTCGAGATCACCGTCATCCGACAATTGATCCCCCACCGCATCCCACGGATTCTGAAATGGCAGCAGTATGATGAAGATCATGTCTGCAACAGTTTTACTGTATCGGACATTGGTATAATAGCTACTGTAAGTAGCATCTCATGTATAATTAAGTTGATGTTGAAATCTATAAACTATGTGTAACTGTTGATGTATAGAGGTTAGAGTTAGGTACTTGTTCTGTTAATTGTTGTCTCTTTTCCTCACAGTATGTAAAAAATCTAGAATTTTAGTAGGCACTTTTTCACTTAACTCCTAATACTACTGTGGAATCATATTTTAATACAGGATTGCAAATTGCGTTATGCCTGAGAATGATTGTACTTGCTAATAATAAGGCTCGTCAAGCATAATTCGTATGATATTAAAACAAGTTTGTTGTTATTGAATATATTCAGATGCTGTATTGCTGTAAAGTAAGCTGTTTTGGTGAGGTGACCTACGATTGCAGTTTGCTGTGTCGCGGTGCATTGGTGGTTGGTGTAGCGGTTGTCAAAACCTTGCCCATTTGCAGTGCATACAGATTTGGAGAGTTTTGGTGGTTCACTGACGAGTTTGCAAGGGAAAATTGGCAAAAAGGGTTGCAGCAGCGGGTTGGTGTTATAGAGCGAGTTGCGGTTTTGGTATGAAAATTGATTGATCCTTTCCCCCTGGCTAATCATGAGTCGATTAGCTAGTTTATTTTCTTGTGTCCTTTATCGGCTGACCATTCAATTGACAACGTGTAGTAAGTTAACCAAACAAAGCATAAACAATGAGGATCAGACATTAGTAACGTAACATTTTCTTGATACAAGTAACAGTTTTTGTATTATTTTCCGTCGTTATTGCACTTTTATTATGCTTTCATCTTAAAAGACACGCGGAGGGAGGAGGATTTGGGGGAGTTAATAGCAGCCTTCTATTGATAAAGGAGTACATTTGTTTCCTGAAACCAGTATAGGTGTGTTGGCGATCTCCAAGTTCAATTGTAGCCTAAAGATTGATCGCCCGAATGATTCCTATGATAGTATGATGGATAGTTGGTGAAGCCGTTTCGTTGTTGTTTCTCATCTATGATGGTGCAATAGATTCGTCGTTGGAGACGATAATTGCATCTAGTGACTAGTGGTATAGTTTTTCATCGATGTATTGATATGCAATGGTGTTACAAAATTTGCATTTGGATGAGCAGTTTTTACCTACATCTTTCTCGGACAAGTCTACATTTGGAGCTCGCCGCTCCACGTAACTTAAAACTTCCAATATGAACTGACGGTAAGTTATGCTTGGCGAGATAAAAAAAATATTTAGGAATTAGTTTTGTTATTATCATTATCATAGTCTATAGACATCACACATTTTGGCATAGTTTTGTAAGACTGCTGTTATATTTGACGTAATTTGTCATGCTGAAACTTTTGAGAACCAATAAAAAATTCTTTCTGTATTATGTAAATCTTGTACAACATGGCTTGTCGTAATTGTAAAAAGTAACATGATTCCATTTATATTCATGAAAGCGCTTCAAAAAACTACCACACAGGGATACCGGAATGATGAATGCCATCAAATGTAAACACCAAAAAAGAGCCGACGGCCTTTGCAAACATTAGAATAGAAACAAGAAGAAAAAATTTTTATCTTGTAATATAAAACTAGCCTCTATCCCTGTCTTCATATTTTCTTATAATGTAAGTCGTGAGCAAGTAGACGTAAGCTTGCATATTTCCCTGATACTTCAATATGGTGTAAGCAAAACTTTCTTGCACATTTACATAACGATCTACTTTCTATTTCTGTGTTTGGGTTCTTTGGGTATATGATAACAAATTGGAGAAAGCAGGTCTGTATAGCTATTTGATACGGGGGTATATCGCATGCGTGTGCGATGGAAAAGAGAAAGTAAAAAACAAACGAGAGCGTACAGCTTGCCAAGCTTCACTATAAGCTCAAGCGTACGAAGTCGGTTGTTGGAGCCACACTTATGCTTGCTCGTTTGTGTGGAGTCGGAGAGAATGTCTAGTTGGTGATCGTGTTTCGAGAAGTGAGCATCGTTACTTTTTGGTTGGTGACTTTTCCCACAAAAGAAAAGAACGAGTTGCAAAAGAGGGAAACAAGTTTTATCCGAAAACATTCGGGAGGCAACTCCTTCTACTTGTTTCCTGCTACCTTGCACAAAAACTATCGGAGAAAGCGCACTTTCAAAGCCAGCGATAGAAGTTGTTGTCATTGTCAAGCTCAAGCTGCAAATACACAGATAAAGAATCTAAAAATACAAGTTGAAAAATTCCTGTTCAAGTTGGAGTTTTGTGCAAGGGAGAAAGTTTTAGAAAGCGTGTGAAGCCCTTGGACATTTTAAACGGAATTGGTTAATGTGATTGTAATTGACTGGATTGAAAAGAAAAATGTGAAAGTGCTTGGATTGATTGCATTTGTTGTTTGTAACGGGAATGGTTCATATTTTACTATATGCAAAGTGAAATTCCAGATTTTCAGCGGGGATTTTATACGGATTAACAAAGTCCATCTGCTTATTTCAAGGTACACAAGATTTATATTGTGGAATCGTCATAATTAGTTTAACATTTAATTACAAATTAGTTTTAATTGCTGAATTAGTGTTTGATGTTTTGAAATTATTTTCTCTTTATTATTTGCTTTACTACGCATGAGTTCCCCCCTGATGAATTGTTTGTGCACAATGTGCATGGAACAGAACAAAAAATTTCGCACGTAATTAAAAGTGTTGATAAGCTTGTTAAGTGTGCTTACGCACGAATTTTCTTCCCTTCATTATAACCAAAATGGCATTTTAATGTTTTGATATGGAATCAAAACGTAGGTGATATGCACTATGAGATCATTATAAAAAGGGAAAAAGAAGAGCCGAGTCATAATAGTCATTCATTGAGCTCAACAGCTTCCAGCCATTTGTTCCACTACATTTTATCACCGCATGTCGATATCTGTTCGGTATTCAAGCCTTCACGTAAATATGGGTAAGAGAGTGAGAAAGGGGAGGTTTAACGATTTCGTCTTGGGCTGTCTACTAACATAGCACTAAACAGGCGAAACGAAGTCTCAAGAGAGAATTAAGCATTTCTTCTGACAAGAAAGAAACTACAAATCATGAATCAAGTAAAAAAACTCTTTGCCTGTTGCATAAACCGAGGCATGTGTAACCAAACGATTGAAATATGTGTAGGTAGGTTTGTAAGGTTTTGTTTTTAATCAAAATCTCAGATGGAGAGATGATTTTATAGGCAAGATGTATCAGAAAGTGATACTTATCAGGCAAATGTTATTTATACTTCTTTAGGTTATACAATACAATTAACTCCATGGGTTTAAGTTTAATAAGAAAGGAAGCCTACCTAAATCAAAGCTATATCATCTATGTACTAAGTTTTCTGTATTGCATGGTTGTCCTGCAAAACCAAGTGGATTCTTTACATGCTTGTGTGGAGATGCTTGTTGCTGGCCCTGAGATTGTGCTGACACAATTTTCAAATTTAATCAATAGAAAATCCTTGTATTGAGTCGTTTAACCTCATTGGCCGCGCACGCATATGCTGTGCAAAATTTTTCGACAAGTTGAAATGGCCTATGAAATGAAAATACGAATGATTGCTTTAAATAAATATATCTCTTTTGAAAGTTTGAGGGTTGGGATAAAATCAATCTGCTGTCATCTTGGTTGGCACATCTTAACTTGATTAATAAAAGTTGAAGATGAGGGCATGAAGACGCGTTCTCAAATAAAATTTTCTTGGAAAAATGAACCTTGGATGAACATAAAACTGAAACAGAATGAATAATACGAAACACTCACAATAACATGTAATACCGAATTTTACCGAAATCACAAGCACGGATTAATGCAATTTACAACAAATATGTACATTAAGTAGGTTACATACATCTAAAGTGTCCGCATTTAGTGCTCCACAGGGAGCAATTTTTCATTGGAACAGTTGACAGTGTTATGCAACCCACATCCCGTTTTTGCAAGTCAGGTTACCAAACCGGGCTGAGGTCAATCACAGTTGGATCCAGTGAATTGTCATATTATCATAGAATTTCCATACTATTTGCTAAAATAAATAGAAAGATTATTTCAAAACCTTCCATTTGCTTTACAAATCCAAAAGTTATCTAAAAAAAACTACGGCTTAAGGTATTTTGTACAAAAAGCATCACTTCGCTCAATTTACATTTCCTGGAAACACAACCAAACACATTCCCCTAAAATTGAACCAAAACATCCAAGTTTTACTACCACTCCAAACTACACAAGAAGCCCACAATGACTTCATACCTCATGTACATAACTCTTGAAAGCTATACAAAAAAAAAAGATCTCCATAAAATTGCTTGCTTCGTTTACAACGTAAATACTACGGTGAAACGTGAATTGTGTGTAGATACTTTTACAGCGGTTAATTCGATTAAAGGAAAGTACAAAGACCCAGACATTATACTCACTCCATCGTCTAAACGTGTTTCTGTCTGGCTCTTGTAGACCTGTATTGAATGAAAGTTGCTTCTACCGCGTTACATTCTATATTATGCACAATAACAGCATTTCCAACGCCTAACCGTGTTTGAACAGAAACGTCTTCTGAATCTTTTGCTACTATATAAGAACGGTAGTTGTAGGAATATCGTAAGCAGCACTAGTATAAATTGTTCCCAGCATCAGTACTGAACCTCTTCCATCTGAAAAAAGAGGGAAAGAAGAGAAGAAAAAATGCTTGTCTCCCTTGCGCTGGCAGGTCGATACCGTGGTCTCCTCGCGATTTCCAGACCAAGTCGTCGATTTTCTCTTCCTGTGTTCCCACAACTGGGAAAGTATTCGTAGAAGCGTAAACGTTTACAATCTACATTTTAGTGGAGTGAAAGTCGTGAGAGTTGGAGTAATATTTGTTGTGACTCCAAGTTGGAATGCTTTTAGTATTTCCAACTAAAAACGAGTATGTTCTATCTGTCTGTTCTTAGGTAGGTAAGATTCTGCTTGTTCTCTTCTCACATATAAAGCATCATCATGTGGCTGTCTAATAGAGTATTATGTACATTACACATGAGAACATGTAGACACATTGTTCTCTTTTATAGGAGACTATAAAAGACACTGCTAAATAGCAGTTCATGTCAAAATGTCTGAAGATTTGACAATGTTGTCTGTTTATATCAGCTTATATAACTTGGGTCATGTAGTATTAGTCGTACCAAAAAATGTTTTACTTTGCTTTCTCCATTTTTTTCTCTTTCTGTTTACTCTCCTGTAAAAATTTCTTTCTGGTTAATATGATAATACAAAGTTGGGAAATGTTTTCCTAGAATTCGCTTAGAAAACACACATCACACAGATAATGTAACACGCTACTTATGTATGCTGAATTTGTTTAAACTTTTGTATTGAAACCGACCTAAAACAGAGGTTAGAAAGAAGGGAAGCATTTCTTCAATCCATTACCAGACAAGCTCATCGATCGACAAGAAATAAATGAATAAGTATAATCGAAGGCATAATCTCTCTTTCTAGAAATGCTGATGACGAAGAAAGTTTTAGGATTGGTTGGAACAACGAAGAAGAGAAGAAAAGTTTTAAGAAATGTCGTGGGAAATGTTGCTAATGGAGGTTACTTACTCTTACTCTATGAACCAAGCATTACTCTAATCCAATCCTTATTGAAGTTTTGACAAGAGCCAGTGGACGTTCATGCCACAAAACTTTACTAACCGATACAAAGCTTGGAGGAAAAGTAAACCTACAAACCACAAGCCAAACAGTTTCTAACACAAAAGAGCACAATTTTATTAAAAATTTAATTACTGCACGAATATGATACGTTGTTATGAAATGAATTACGCATAAGTTAATGCAGAAAATAGGAACTATGTTTTTTGTTGCACAAACGCGTATTCCATTCAACTGGTGTTTACTATTGTAGTAATGTCGATTGAGGTAGGCCTGGTTTCTGATGGAATCTACAATTTACTACTTTCTATTCAATGGAGTGTGTAATGGGGAAGATGCGTTCGTGACTAAAAGTAAAAAGGAAGTTAAAATAGTATCATTAGTAGCAGCCTTGACTTTTGTTTTGGAATGGCGATATAATAATACTGTGGCATGAGTATATGCGGAAAAGTAGAAATCATTCTACTAAGTTGTATGATTACGCACAGATGATAGCATTAGCTGTCATAATATTTCATCGTCATCTCCCTTCTTATCACACCCAAACAAAAGAGCTTTCCATGAATCCTTTTACTATAAGACCTTTTACTATAACCTACAATCAATTATTAGGAAATTAAGATAGACTCAAAATATGGAAGTATTCGACCCTCACCTTTCC
>JAAXOA010000750.1:0-20032 GCA_036561885.1 Salina celebensis
GGTAGTCTTTTCCAGAAAAAAATACAGTCTTTACTATCGATTTTTAAGTCGCAGGGTGTCATATTCCTTTCCGATTTATGAAAAAGTGAACCACCCAAAGCGTTCCAGCACATTATGCATCACTAGCGGGGTGAAGATGATTGATATCGTTAGACACAGGCATCCTCAACATAATTAATGATCGAGTTTCAGGATTGCTTATAAAAATTGCCAATATTTTACTTGTAGGCAATTTTTGCGAACACGCCATATTATTGATCCGTTTTTGTAATGATTAATTTCTACTACTTTACTAGGCTTACTACTAGCCCTCAAAATGATATGATACTTAAACTTGCTTTGTTCACTATCAAATTGAAATGACATGATACCTATAAATTTTACTTATTTCCACTCGTGAATATATTATTATAAAGCTGTTTACTGGATAATTTTCAAAGAGAATAGGTTCCTGCATGCATAATACAGCGTGTAGAAGCCTGCTGAGCCTCGCAATGAGATATGTTTCAGAGAAAGTGGAAACAGGAATTGCCAATCTGAACAGGAGCGAATAGAATGAGACCATGTTGACTTTGTTTTCCAGCTATAATTAAAAGGAAAATGGTATTTGGTTTAGATATCACTCAGACGTGGGAGCGACAGACTAATATTTAAATTAGTTTTCGTATAATAGTAAAGTTATACCCGAGAAATTGTCAACTCAAGGGAAACTAACACACAGTTTGGCTCGACTGTAAGAAATTGTTTTTTGCGTAACTTCCTGTATAACAAGATTCAATTTTGTTTTCTTTGAAGTCATTGACTCCCCGTGTTTCTCATTCGGCTCTCAGAATCTAAACTTTTCATGACACTTTCTGTTGAAATTAGCATAGTGTCGATAGCGTAATAATATAATAGCGTAATTGAATTCGCTGACTTCCAAATCGATACGAACGTTACAAGGAACCCCGTGTATTCTGTGAAAGCGCTGGTAGAAAACAAAGTAGTTTCTAGTACTCGGATGATTATTAATTGTGCCGGGTGGCTTTAAAAGGTTTCGACATTCCAAATAAATGTTTACCTCGGTTTTTACTTCAACTCGAAACTTCTTTTTTGACAAATTCGTAAAATAAGAACCCAGTATTTGCGTAACAGACTGGAGCGCGTGTGTGGTGGTGGGAAACCAAGATTTTTTTGTCAACTGTTCAGGAAAGATAAACACGGTTTGTTTATTCAAGGAATTATAGCAGGGTAAAAAGTGTCCTCGAAACTTTCACCGTTTGAAATTCTCACTTGCTTGTGCAGATTCGTACAAATATGAGGTGTACGTTTCGGTTTGTTTCAATTTAGGATGGTTTCAACTGATTGTGGGTGCTACCACCTGGATATATTGATGAGCCCCACCCACACGTATTACTTTTCATGTTAGATTTCAGCTTCATTAGTCGGTTGATTACTCTTCCGCTCCGAAACGATTTTTATTTTTAGGTATGTCATGGCATGTAGCGGAATTTTGTTGTTTCAGGTTAAAAAATGATGGTAATAAAGGTGAAAACCCATCCATTATACCTGACCACGTTATTACAAAACATTGTCAGGTTTAATTTTCCCATAAGCGAAAAAAATGAGTTCACCAGTGTGCAATTATTTCAGCAATTTTGCAACATGTTCTATCCTCTAGCATACTTTGCTATTTACACATTGGTCTCCTATTGCATTTTCGATTCCCTCAAGACCCAACACGAGCAACCGAGAAAGAAAGGTGTCAGCGCATACGGAAATGTGAAAAGGGTCGAAACGCGATCCAGGCAATTCGTGGATTTTCTACTTTCCCTTATGGCGCATTTCACTTTCTCTGTATACCCTTTCCACACGGACGTCTCTAATGAATTGATGTAAAAACAAAATGTGTTTGCTGCTCGTCCATCTGTGGTTTTGTTCGCCTGTGTTTGCTAACAGCGCTATAGATTTTTAAATTACAGGTATGTATAACGTAGTCAACCCTTTTTAACACGCAACCCAGTCATTAATGACATTTTTTGTCGTGTTGTTCACGTTGCTGAATACTGTAACACAAGTTAGGAATGCCATATTGTACCTTGTGAATTCTAACAGTGGAATTGTACTCCTTATCTCTGTGAAAGGGTAGAAAATCGATGAGCTCCAACTCACTAAAATAATTGAGTTATATCTGGAAATAATTGAGTTTCACTGAAAACATTCATTTTCATTAGGACACGACACGCGTCAAGGTAGAAGCCAACAACTTTTCATTTTGCTCAACCTCTGTGTACGCAAGGTCTCTGCAATTTGATGCTCTAAATATGTACATATTCTTGTTTTTATACGTGGAACACGCCATTAGCAAGTATCTTTGGTCATCTTATTATACGATAAGTAGATTTTTAAAAGTCGTTAATCAAATTGCATTATCGCCTTATACATTAAAGCTGAATATGGGAGTGGGCCGCTTTACTACAGAGAGACAAAGGTAGGGAGCAATAAGATGTCAGGCTAAAATTATATTATATCTTGTCTTGAATACTTAAGCATCTTTTGTACTCGTTTTTAAACAAATCTACCAACACCGTTGTAGCATTTAATAACGAATCGTGTAATAATTTCCTTTTTTGAAGGAGCAGTCATGTATCGCAAACACCAAGTATGATTTATTTTCCTGTTGGGAGATATCTATAAAATGACGGTTTCAAAACGTGGGCTGTGGAATAAGGTCGCCAGAGACGAAGTACAGATATTCCTCCTATTGCCTTGGATTTCGGTGTTTTGGCAAACATACGCAGACGCAGACATTACATTGCGAACTATTTCTTGGTATTAGCAGTATTATTTTTGTGTCTGGCGATATCCAAGTCCATTTAGGATTGCTTTGCTACCACTGCCACCACATACATCTGCAATAAAGTTTTACTTGGTGATGATGATACAAAGTCGTTTATTAACAGGATAGTGAGCCAGATGCGACAGATGCTACGGAGATAATCTTATGACTTCCACACGAGAGCTATGCGCTATTCCATAGAAAAATAGTTTTTCATGATTTCCTCCTACAAGGTTATTATAATTACAGGTTTTATTGATCTACTCATATCACTACTACGGATGATATTTGGGGAAGTTATTGGTTTGGTTGTGCCGCATACCAATGGTAAACTACCTATAAATTGTTTGATGGGTTGTTCTCCAAACTGATGGTACAGATTATGAGTTTATTTTTATTTCAAAATGAGACTGACACCCGTCCAATTAAGATTTCGAGTGGAGATAAAAAGCTAAAAACACAGAACCAAGTTGTTCGGCCAATCTAAAATAAAAACACGAGAAGTCATTGTGCATAGGTGTGTTTGTTATGAATGATGACTGATTTGTTGTCATTCATGCAAGTACCTGTTTAGCTTGCTAAAGCTAATGTATGAATTTTTTAAACGATACACTTTGCAAAGTGTCAATCTAATTTTTTTGAGGGTGACCCTATAATCGAAAATTGTTGTTTAAACAACTTATTATTGGATTACGGGAGTGCCTCTAAGACATATCGCATCACGAGTAGGGTGGCTTCTCACTTCTGGCAAAGAACATAAAAAGTATGCGCATGCCAAAAACTGACCACAATACCAGGATGAGGATATTATAGTGTATAGCAGAAACATGTCAAAACGCATCTGAACCATTTCATTATGAATATTTTTGATATGTTAAGAATTAAGAAGATTTACCTGCTTATTTTTTCTGATGAATTTGTCCCGAATGTAGCCAAATATGTTAGAATGAATTAATATTTAAAATAAGCTCGTTGTGCAAGGCAAAGAATTGATTTGTTTTTCTAAGGTGTTTGATCTGTGAAAGATTAAAGGAATAATAAGCCGCAAAACAAGTTTGCTATTCCGTAACACAAATTACCTACGTTAGATTGTAAGTTGACAAGTGGGCACTACAAGCTTTTTCATGACTTCCGTTTTTTTTTTCTTTACAGGATTATTCATGAGAGTGGATTCACATCAGAAGACTTTAAACAGTATCGTCCTGTAGTATACAGCAACACGATACAGTCCTTGGTAGCCATCCTCAGAGCTATGCCCAATCTAGGAATCAGCTTTGGGAATAATGAACGTGAGGTGAGTAAATTGCGTCAGTAAACAGAATTTAAAATGCAAAGCAGTGGAATGAGAAGTGGCGGTGGTCAAGCACTTTACAACAAACAACTTTGTATCTACCTGTGTAAAAGAATGATGTACAAAAGTGTGATGGAATGGGTGGAATAGAGGCAAACGTGAAGTAATTTTTTAATGGGAGCTCTATGACTCGTGGAGGAAGTTGTTCTTTGATTGGATAGACACGACGATTGAGATCCTGTCCTGTTTCTGCTATCAGAAGAAAAAAAGTATATCAACATTGTGTCGTAGTCTGTTGTAAAATAGGGAAATTAATTTTATGCAGAACTCACACTTGTTCGGCTTTTGTCTTTTTTCTGATGACTACCATTGTTATTCTAATAGTTTGCATGTTAATTTATAGTTTACCTTTTTGTACAACACGACAAAACCAAGGTAGTCGTGTGGTAGCTCTGAGAAAGCCTGAGTTAATTAAAATTAAGAGGATTGGTATTTGCCTCCTTTGGCTGTCGTCGTCTTCTGCGAAAGGAGTAAATGTAGAATCGATGTAAACTCAGCAATGATTTTTATCAATTACTTTATCTGATATAAACGTAAACTGTATGCCTGTTGTTTACTTACCGTCCATACGAAAGTAATCAAATTCTCGTAAAAATGTCTTGCACAGAATAAAGTGGATTTTTATAGTCCTCAATGAAACCGGCTTACCTGGTGGTGGTTGTCGGAAAAGAAGAGGTCAGTTTATGTAATAATAATAAGTGTATCATCATCATCATCGTCACTATAATATACAATTCAGACACTTTAATGCCAAGCTGGTTCAGACATTCATACTGTGTAAAATCAAACGAGAATTTATGGATTTTTACGATGTCTTCCAGGAAGTTGTAGGATCCTTTTGCAAACAAAAGGAAAATCAGAACTACAAACATTAAATTATTCCAGTTTTCGTGGAATTTGGCTTATCAATACGTAGTGTACTCTAATTTTTTGTTTACTTTTCGAATGAAAATCCTACTATGATAAAAGAACACAGTGGAAGAATGCTTTGCTTAAGCTGTTACAATGAATTTTGCTCAGCCCATTTTGTAAATATTTTATTGTACTGCAGAGAGAAAAGAGTGGAAATGCTTTTATCAACTACAAATGCGAATGTAATTGGAAAATACGGTGCAAACTGGTTTAGGTCAGATCAGAACTCTAATGGTAATGTAATACAGAAAGTATAAATCGCTGTAGGAGTTTCCATTGCGCTTTACTACGGTCATCATTGCAGTTGTAATGTGTTGGGATTTCTGATGTAATTTGATTTTCACTGCGTTTTCATTAGGAAGGATGTCTCAGGGGACCCACGGCCTTAACTTATGATAATTTCACGTATTTTGGCCGCAATATTTGGACTACGTTCCATTATATGAAATTTTACGTGACAGATAAATTTCCCTAGTTTTTTGTTGAAAGTGAATTCGCTTGTTTACTCTTGGTTTTTGTGTATACATTTCCATTAGAATGTTTAAATGGCAAAGGGTTGCACAATAATAATTCATACTTTTTCCGGTTTAAAAGGACAGAGAAAGCTCTTGCTTAAAAATGAAAGAGCATTCATTTCACTGTTGGTGAAAGGAAAGCCAAAACTTAGCATTTTTATTTGTTTGTGTGCGACATGCATGAAGTGCTAGATAATAAATTTATGTTTTGTCCTACTTCCATTTTGGAATAACTACAGAAACACAGATTTCCTTTGTATGCAACCTATCCACATATGTATATGAGAAAATTATGTACACAGCACTGACGTTACTGTATGATCTGTGACGCAAAGATTCAAGAACGACGTATCTTTCTACTTTTTATCCTTGTCATTTTTGTTTTTAAATATTTTTTCTTTGATATTTTTTGTTTACTTTGATTTACTGCAAGATTATTACTGTTTCCTGCCTTGAATTTTATTTTTCCGGCGAAACTTTATTTTCGCATATGAGTATCTTCATTTAAATGTATTTTGATAACTAAATCCATTATCCCCATACGTGGTCACATTAGATTGTGTACCCTATCACGTTTTATAGTCGTGTGTCGTCTTGAATTCCCAGGCATCATTTTCCAGACAATGTTTCAAGGGTACTAGCTACTAGCTTGAAGACAATACTTTACACATAATGAGCTTTTTGACTACGTTTTTCCGCTGAAACTACAAATGACTTCTGTCCTATTTTAATTTTTNTTTTTTTTTTGTCATACATGAAAAGCATTGTAACCTCTGCACTTGCAAATTCTGATTTCTGGCTTTGAGTAACTTTTGCAGAATAATAGTCGTGTGACTTTCCGTTAATGAGCAAAGTTATTAAAGGAAACTATAATCGGATCAGAAAAATTCAGAAACGGAAGCTAAAATAGACTGCATACATGAGTTTCAAAGACTCCTTTCAACTGCGACGTGACTCTTGGCAATGTTTTATCACACCAAGTACGACTATAAAAGAAACATAAACAATAAAAAATTCATACGAACTTTATTCATCAGCATTTTATAATGTAAAATTTCATGTGAAAGCCTGAATATACCAAGTTTGTTTACAGATCGGATCAAGTCAGCGTCAGACACTTCTTGTGGCTTAACTTTACATGACGTTTTCAAAAGACGAGTCAAACTCACAGCAAGGTCAAAGCATAGGATGAAAGTGCAGACGTAGCGAAGAATTTTTAAAAGCCTTATCATGCATGGCGCATTTTATTATTCGTCAACTGTTTTTTAGTAAACTATCCATCAATGCCAGTAGTCTTTGAGGTGTGTTTGTTAGTCGTATATTTTTTTACATTCTGGGCAAATTTCACATAAAAAGTCTCATTTTGTTTGCAAACTACCTAAAAGGAATTTTGCCCTGTAAAGAGTTTCTAGAGCCTTTTGTTCATATCTATATTACCGTCAGTATCTCTTTTATTGTGGTTTAATGCTTTCCTTTTTGGTAAAACGGACCAACTACCACATCCGCACGAGAAGAAAAAAACTGTACTTGTAGTATTCAATGTAATGACACCCGCAGGGACGGAAAGTATTACGACTGGACATTTGTATATTTGTTTTTTGAACTCAAAATGTTATAAAGGAAGTATAGCAATAGCATGTAGTGTAGTACTTGATTGGATAGTAGTAGTAAGGGACGGAAAGTATTACGACTGGACATTTGTATATTTGTTTTTTGAACTCAAAATGTTATAAAGGAAGTATAGCAATAGCATGTAGTGTAGTACTTGATCATGGATAGTAGTAGTAATGAAAGTGTTTTAATACTGTAACTGGTACGGTTTTTCACATGACGGAAGCACATGACGATGAAAGATGGATGGGCTGCATTGGCGTGCAGTATGACTGTCTGGTTTTGTGTGGAAACTATTTGCTAGCTATTGGAAACTTAAAGTTTGGTAAAAAAAAGTTTATGGGTTGGGTTTGAGTCTTGAACTTTTTGTAATTGAGCCTGCCGAGTAGGAGGCATTCAATAATACTACGAAGTACTAGTTAGTTAGTAGGAGTTTTTTCGAAAAACTTTTTCCAAGAAACTGTTTTTCTTGTAATCAGTTAGAGGCATTCAATAATACTACGAAGTACTAGTTAGTTAGGAGTTTTTCCGAAAAACTTTTTTCAAGAATCAGTTCGTTCATTTTTGTCTCAACAAAATTTAGGAAGATAAACTTGTACACTTATGGAATATATGATGTATAGTATGTGTGTGTATTTGGTTTACTGATGTAGTAAAACATCTTGTCGTAAAACATGCGAAGAGTGGTTTGATGAGGATTTTGAGGATATGGCTTGTTTTATATCTGGAACAAAACAAAAGCTTATAATATTATGTCTTGCTACTTCTCATATCTTAAACTCTAAAAGAGTTCAACTTAGGCATTATAGTATGGTCGTCGCCAATATTTTTTAGCAGCATTAACTTTCTTCCTTGATGCAACAAGGGTTCAAGTAATGATATGTCATCATTTAGTAATCAAGTAGATTGCCTTATCCTGTAGGTTGTTGGCTTAAGGCAAGCAAAAGCAATGTATATGAAAATTTCAACATTTTGTTGAAAATCTATTAGCAAGTCGACTGACAGAGAGGTAAAAGTTAAGGCGGAAATTAAAATAGTATGCAATATTTTTACATGATATTAGTAATCTCAACGAGTTTATCCTCTTTTGTATAAGATTCCGCTAATGTTATTACTGTTTATTTGTGTGACAGCAGCTATAGTATACTGTACTGGAATATATTTTATCAAATGACAAATTGACAGAAGGGGGTAAGTTCCTGATTATGGTGAACGCGTATGCCTACTAAATTGAAGTTAGGTAGATTATGCCCAGCGTGTCTACATTTTTACGACTCGTTTTACTTGAAGAACAATCCATTGTGTTCTTCAAGACGTTCATTGTGTGTGATCATTATCTGTAAACCTGAAAGAACTGAATTATAAAAAATGGCTGCTGGTGAGGTGCATATTATATTGTATCGTCACTGGCAAATTAAGACAGATCAATAAATATTTTTGGCAAAAGTCAGCGTAGAAACCTTGATCGGATGAAATAAAAGGTAACGCGGCTTATGAGCAAAACCGTTATTATGAAGTACTTCCTTTGTAGTCAATACGGAACAGTAATTTTGTTGTATATTTTAGTCAGTAGACTCAATGAACAATGACGTGTATATATGCGTATTTTGGAGGGGGAGTGTGTGTAATCAGTAATCATTTAGTTAATAACTATATTCTGCTCACATTCTGTTGTGCACACAATAATGTCATCTATTTATTGTCTTGTTTCATCTGAAAGGTTATGTTGAGCCAAAAAAAATTGACAAAATGTGGACTACGTTCTTGGAGAGATGATCTTATTACCGCACAGACGAAAACTATCTCGACGGATGATTGTTATTGTGTACCTAGTCAAACATAAAAATGAGTAGGCAACGTGTACAAATGAATAATGCACCTGCCAAATGTGTAGCTTGGGGAATGTTACGATGAGTGATGGGTTATAGAGAGAATATGGATATGCGCTACAATGGTAAACGGTTTGGCACAATAATTTTGTCATTGTGTGCTGCTGACACTGACTAGTTTGGTTTAGGTGATGATATCATGTTACTAATCAGTGCAATATTTGGTTATTATACCTACGCACAAATGAAGCCTTACGGAGAAAAAGTGGATGGATGTCGAGTTTGGTTTAGTAGGATAAATTGTGTATGATGTAGTATTGGCTATATATCCCAAATAGATTTTGGAATAGCCAATTAACGAGAGTCGCTGCGCTGAACGGATGAGAGTTTGGCACTTGGCCTATTCCTTTTTGACAAGTTTGCACCTCTTTTATGATAATAGGTTGGCTTGCAGCAATACTAAAATGTAACACTATGAACAACTGAAATTTTTAGAGATTGAATATTTGGTCGGAGAATCAGTCAATTGTTGACTTTTGCTAAACGCCCCAATGATTTATATATGGGTAGGCTTTGTGTCCTACTTTCGATGACTTATAGGCACAATGGTGATAATTGATGTTGGTCAGGTAAATGTAACTATTTTCGTTTTATATAACTTATTTGTAACTTGAGTCAAGCAGAAATTTAGTAAGAAAGTTTGCACCCTGTCAAGGAAGAAAATGTTGTCAAGATGGAAATGTTAGAATATTTTGTTAGGATGTTCAGGGTTGAATTGTTGTGTAGTGTTTGACATGTTGTCTTCCCTGGAGGGGGGCTGACAGTGTAGTTTTGGTGTAATATGTTTTGTTTGCTAATTGAATGATAAATAAATCGGATTAGTTGCATGTCTGTTATCTCTGCGACAAATCATGACGGATGGCTCTTAATTGTGTTTTTTTGTGTTTGCAGTCGGATGCCAAGATGGTGTTTGATGTCATTCAGCGCATGGAAGACACTGAGCCGTTCTCAGAAGAGTTGTTGGCTGCAATGAAGCGACTATGGGCTGATACTGGAGTTCAGGAGTGCTTTGGAAGATCTAACGAATACCAGTTGAATGACTCAGCCAAATAGTATGCGCTACAAACCCTTTGATGATTCTCTGAAATTGGATGAGTCCTTTGTAACAGAAAATGAATGGTGTTTCTTAACTTTTTAGTTTCTTGGATGATCTGGATCGATTGGGACTCAAGGATTATCAACCTACGGAACAAGACATCCTGCGCACCCGAGTAAAGACAACGGGTATTGTGGAAGTTCACTTTTCGTTCAAAAACCTCAACTTCAAATTGTTCGACGTGGGTGGACAACGGTCTGAGAGGAAAAAGTGGATTCATTGTTTTGAAGATGTGACTGCCATTATTTTCTGTGTTGCAATGTCAGAGTACGATCAGGTAAATGGAGCTTGAAAAATGGATGACACTTTTTGTCCTTTTAATGGTTATGGGATCTCACCGGTGTTACTTATTGTGTTCCTCCAGGTGTTACATGAGGACGAGACAACTAACCGAATGCAAGAGAGCTTGAAACTTTTTGATTCCATTTGCAACAACAAATGGTTTACGGACACCTCCATCATTCTTTTCCTCAACAAGAAAGATCTCTTTGAAGAAAAAATTAAAAAGTCACCGCTGACCATTTGTTTCCCTGAATATACAGGTAAATGTCAAACGCACAAGTCTCAAAATAGACGGATCATGGTACGAGGAGCTCCTAGTGTTCTAATTAATCATGTACTTTCTCTGTTACAGGTGCACAGGAGTACGGAGAGGCTGCAGCATATATTCAAGCTCAGTTTGAAGCCAAAAATAAGTCAACAACTAAGGAAATTTACTGCCACATGACCTGTGCAACTGATACCACAAATATTCAATTTGTATTTGACGCCGTCACCGATGTAATTATAGCGAACAATCTGAGGGGGTGCGGTCTTTACTAAATACGCAAATCTGGAGGATCGTATCAAGAGTATACTTGTGTGACTCCAGAAATTTTAATGATCATACTACTACTACCACATATGTACATTCAAATACTGCTGTTTAAAAGTACATTACATACCATATAACAATATTCTTACGATAGATCAGTAAATACTACACTGTATTTCCCATTATTTCTTAGCTAGCTGGCTACATACTGACGAAGTGATCCGTGTACAGTTTTAGAACAGCAAGTTTTAGACTAATGATGATATCTTTCTGAACAAGTCAAATTATATCAAGGTATTACATTAACTGTAATGCATGAGGGTAAGGTAACCATTAAGACGTTAGCACATATAATTGTGTAAATACTAGACTTTAGAAATGATCACGTACTTTAAGTACGGTCCTTTTTAAGACGGCGGCATCATTAATACATTGTTGCAATATATTTTACCTTGTTAATTTCCCAATTATTCCTTGTCAGTTTTTAAAATCTGATGGATCAAAAGAACCTTTACTACAAAAAACGAAAATCAAAAAATGTTCAGTATACTAATTAGTGTAAATATAATTCTCTCTGGCTTTCCTCTGTGAGAAGAAAAACACCAATATAAAAATGCGAATGTATCCTTTCTCTCCTTTAGTATATTTCTGCTGGTACGCTTGAAAGTATTCCTATCTGTATATTACGGTAAACTGGCTTGAAATTCCATTTATTGTTAAAACAACTCAAAATATCATTCTTATTGTTAATTGTAATAATATTCACCACAGGAAAAAAATACCAATACGTAGCTTACCGAATAGGTTAGATAGACTACTGGATATTATGCATAATTTTGTTTTCTTTGTATGACATAAACAGTCAGCGTTTAATGACAAATACTAACTGCTGGATATCTTGCCAAAAAGAAAATGCTATCCTAGGACAGGATTGAAATACAAGCATTTCTAGAGGAATATGGCATTTGTGATGTTTGTCTCACTTGCATAACTCATTGTTAACCTGTGCGCACATAGCACGTAAAATATACATACCTAACAAAGAAAACGTTGCATGCATGTTCAACAGTTAGTATCTAAAGAAAAAAATATAATACAACTGCACATTTAGTATAGTAATGCAGTGCTAAAAACAAGTTTATAATAAGTGCGATAATGCCGTGTTTGTATTTAATCTGAATTTTAAAATGAAGGGAATTGTATGCGGATAAAAAAGTAATTACGAATTTGTTTATTTCTCTAAACTTTTTCGAGCATAACAAGAAGTTTTTTGTTTTACTGCTGGAAATCCATGTGTAAAACCCAGTTAGAAAATTTCAATTATTTTTTATATTATGCTTTCATCGTTTAAAGCTATAAATTAAGTTCTTTTCTATATTTTGGTTCAGAATCAACACGGTGTTCGGTTTTGCTTGTTAATTACCCAATAGAGAAGGAATACTCAATCAAGCAGTAATCATAGCACAAACAAAGTCAAAAGTGTGAATATATAACCTGTTAGTTGATATTACTACGAAGGATAGGCAGAAAAGAAAGCTGGATCACAAAATGATTAAATGTCAACAGAAACGCACTTAAAACTTACAACATACCAAACTGTGTATAAAAATGTCTTTTGCTAATTCATTTCAAATTTGATATTTGCGCACACACATTGTTACTGCAACGAAGGAATGGTTGGTTGTGTTTAATATAAATAGTTCAAGTTTCTCCGTGAGCACAATTTTTATATAACATGCCAATCGAGGGTATCGGAATGAAGAAAAGAATCTGCGTTATGGTATGGTCTTCAAATGTCATGATTAAAATGTACAACGATTGATGCTTTTTTATTATTTTTAGTTACGTTGAAATATAAATCCGTGTTATAGTAATTTTTGTTTTCATATTGTATTATTGATACACACCGATGTACAGTATGTGTACTATACTGAAAAAATGATTAGGGAGAACTGATTTACAGTTGACGCTTTTTTATATTCTTGTCAATCCATATCTGTATAAAAAAAACCTTAACTGTCTAACGATGCTGAAAGTCGTAAGGAAAAAAAACAATATGCTACTACTACTGCAAAACATAATAACGTACATGTGTAATTGTAATTAAAATATTAGTAATGATATTCATGTGAGATTGCTTATTTACTTGCTGTGTCATTCACTATTATTGTTGTAAGAAAGCTTTTTGTGCTAAAAGGATATTTAGCATTAAACGATTATTGTCTACACACACAAAAATGATGTTTACCTGTTTGATGACAAAAATATCAATCATTGCCAATATTTATTTTGTTCATTTGATTAAAACACGTTGAAGTTTTTTAGAGTATTTATTTGTAACATGCAACAAACTCACAAGTTGTCAATAAGCTGAGCTTGATTTTTAAAATATGTTTTGACCAAAACTAAATAGTGTCTTTTTATTTATTTTAATGAGAACTTGATTTGTTTTGTCACAAACTAAGAGGAGAAAGAAGCATTTTGTCCTCTGGCTATCAAAATTGTGGATAAAAGAAATTCCTTCATTTTTGAAAAAAAAATATCAGTCTCGATTAAGCCTATTCATTTGTGACAGTTCATAAATTCATACTTATACATATACTTCCTGAAAATGCTTCAAAAACTCATAAAAAGTGTGAAGTGAAAATTTGCTAGTTCTCCAAAGCGGAATGATGGAATCGGTTGTTATTGGTTCGATAAGCTAAAGTTTTTTCAAATAGCAAATACATAGTTTCATAGTTAGCATTTACTCATCAATACCATCAATAGACACGCGGGCCGGGCCTTATAATAGTTTTGTACACGATATGACGCAAGGCACAAACCACATAACATTCATTTCATACAATTATCTCTTCAAAATTGCTCGTGTATGAACATTAGTTTTCAATTAAGTTTATACGACCTGTAGCGTGTAGTCCATGCTTTTCTTTCCATTTTGCTCAAGAACATAAAATGATTACAATTAAAATTTCACCAAAAGCATCTACTATTGTCCTTGCCCATGTTGCTGATGCAATATTTCAGATATTGTCTACAAAGTCTTTAATGAGAAGACGTAATACAAACCGTAAAATCCACGAGAAAACGAGATGGTGACCATACTTTTTTTCGCATCCCTTTAGCGTGCATAATAACCAAAACCAAATATTTGGACAAACCTGTCAGTTAGTACAAAATCCTACATAAAAAGAAGTAAAGAATGGTCATGGTTGGTTTGGGATGCATATCGGCTACTCTAATCTTTATATTATTCTCTCAAAAACCACAAAGCTATTTAAAACTTGCATCACGTCTTTATGCATTTGTTCTCCCTTTCATAGCAATCATAACCAGTGATTAGTAAGGAAGATGCGTTCATACCTCTTGAAATACGACGGAAGTGCGTAGTAAAAAAAAATCATGTCTGTCAAAGTCAAAACGTAAATAATTTTCACATTCAATATTCTGCTCAAACTTTATACTTCTCGGTTGTAAAAGAAGGCCTTCTCTAAAAATACATTTTACGCTTTCATGACCTGAATGTGTTTGAAAAACATGTAATTTTGACACAATTTGATAAAGAAAACTTTTTTTAATGTGGCAGTCTGAGTCTACCCAAGCTTTCCATCGGTATTAGAAAATATAGGTGCGGATGAACGCATTCAAGCTAATGAAGCATCACGTAGGAAACGATCAACCTTCAAAAAGATGTAAATGTAATGATTTGAGGAATTTCAAATCGAAGGAGGGTCTTTGTCAAACACGGATTACCTGTTAACGCATAATTTCACATGGCGAAAAATATAATTTTAGAGTTTTAAGCGTTACGCAATCAATAGAGTTATGGGAAGCAACCTGGGAGTAAAACAGCAACGATACAAGTGTAACGACCGCATGGTCACTTGAGATTGCAATCATGCAATTGATGGGTAATTCTCCATAGAAATGGCAACAATGTTAGTTCTATAAAACGAAGAAGTGGAAGGTCACAGATCTTTACAGCAACAAGGCACAGCTCGTGGAACAAAAAACCATGGGAAGATCGCTAGTTTGATCAGAAGGTGCAGAATGAGATTCCTGAAGGTATGAATTGTTTCCAAGTTATTCTTTTCTTGAATGAAGCTATTTAATTGAATTGATGAACTTGATAAGTAATTGCAATCATTAGATAACTTTAGAATGACTTCACATAAAAGTCAACAATTACGATGGAAGGATAAATGAAAAATAGAATGTCTCATGTTGCCCCGACGACGAAATGAACACAAGGATTAAAAAATTAAAAATAGTACACATAGTACAACAATTGCTTTATTTTTTTATCTTTAATTTAACGAGTTGCATCGTTTTGTACATAAATATAGCATAAAGTTGAAGACAACTGTAAAAAAATATGACTTAAATTCAAGGAATGTGTTGTGTTACAGTATAAAACATTTCGATTTTTACAGTCGGGAGTTTTCATACAAACTATACTAAAAAATATTAATTATTGTTGAAATTAAAAAGCCTTAGGAACCTTTGGAACAAGCCAGTCAATGAAAACTGAGGTTCGGGCTCTCTAAACAAATTCCTTATTGGCGACTGTGGATTTGGTGGAGGTCCAACGGGTTGATTTGGAGGGATGAAAACTGGCGGAAGCGTTGGTAGAGTTTCTTGCTGTCTGGTTTGAAAATTGTTAGGATCTTGGAATGCCGGTTGGGGCCTTTGCTCTTGTGGAAATTGAAAAGTTTTGCTGAGGCTGGTTAAACTGTTGAAAGTTTTGTCTTGGTTGTTCCTGTCGCTGTTGGGGTTGTTGGAAATTGGCCTGTTGAGGTTGCTGTTGTTGTTGAAAATTAAAGCTGTTTTGCTGAAAAGGCTGAGCTGGTTGAACATTAAACTGCCGAGCCTCTAATTTATCGGGCTGAGGTTCCTCAACTTGTTGAGTTCCAAAAAATGACGGTGGGTGTTCCGCTCCACTGTTGACCTGTAATCTTCTCTGGATCGGGATCGGTGGGGGCTGGAACACGGGCTCTTTCTCCCTGTATCTTTTTGCAATCTCACTGTCATCCTTTTTCGTCTCTGTCTTCTCATCTGCATTTACTAGCATTAGCGAACAAGACGACGAGGAGAAACTATGGAAAAAATTGTAACAAACACTTTCATACAAAAATTCACAAAAAATTAAGCTCCACTCTGTTTCATACGTTTAGTATGGATTTTGTATAAAATACAATATTTTATAACTCACAAAACTACTTCTTGTAAATGACTTCATTTTCACTGGAAACACACTCTGGAAATGTTCTATGAAATTTTCTTTAAAAACAAAAACGATTCACCGTTCCGCAGCGTCCTGTATGCATCCTACAAACGACAACACACTACTGGCAGGTATGATCAACGAGGATACTCAAAATAAACCCTTTCTTTAGTCTACCTGAGGGCACTGACATGCATAACGTAATACCAACAATCTTATATTTTAAGGACACTCTATCGTCATCCTTTTTAAAACATGCCTATTTTTGCACACTTTCAAGTGCTGCAAAAATAACACGAAGAGAGCTTCTATTGACTCAATACTGAGATGATACTTGGTTACATCACCTCCACCAAAAAGGTATCTTTTTTTTATGCTAGCGTGTTCACATTGTGCGTAAAAACTCCCGACGATATTCTTTTGTTCAGAGGATGCCTACAAGCCGCTCACCTTTTGATTAGATTTTGTTTTCGTAGCCTTCCTTCATCGTATTTAAAGCAGTTTATTATTACGTTTATTTTTATCGCGATAAGAACTAGTGCTAGCATGCAAAAATTATAGTAGTACACACACACAGGCCATTAAAGAAAAGGGAATGAAGGCTATGGGATTTTCGACCTGTGGAGTGCAATGGAATGTCATTAAGACCATCTTCAAACCAGAACGTGGAGGGCAATACTATTTTGAAACAAGAGTGTGTTTAGCAACAAACAAACGTTGCCGTTCACTCGTTAAAAAAGTTCTACAGACTTGTAGTTGCACTTGAAGAAACCTGCGTATAACAGTTGCCCTAACAACAATTATTTTAATGACTGTCTTAGTTACTACGTTGGAAACACTGCTTTTTTGGTTCATTTTATGAATGGCAGCAATGGACAGTGATACTTCCCGACAGCTTAAAGCGTGTGTGGGTATTTAAATATTCTGCGCCATGACAACACGAAATGAAAGTTAAAACGGTTTTGGCTCATGCCCTAATGCGATATTCATGAATCTCCGAGAAGTACTCTATTTACAAGTCCTATATTGAGACATAACGAAGGTGTAACTTTGATATCGATAAGAGTACAGTTAAAATGACATAAGTGTTACATTTCAAAGCACAGCCACCCTCCGTAAACTCCGCTTTATGAGCTTAAATGTGAAATGATTAGTTATAATTTAAAGTAATGGGTGCATGCGTTATGTAATTATCATGTACAACTATCAATTTCATGGCTTACGAGGTGCGAGCATATTTTAATGGTTTCATTACCAAAGTTTTTCATCTGATAAAAAAAAACATTTCTTAACATGCCCGTATTAATGATCATTTTTCTTTTAAATTTACATAATAAACCTATTATCTCTGTCTCTATTTTGGCTTAAGTCAATGCATCTGTGCAACATCATTCAAAATGCAACTTTGTTGTGCAACAAAAGCCCAGTGTCCTTCTAAGGAGCTTTCTCCACCAGATATGTTTTCATTTTCATTCATCATCTTCTGACAAATAATATTTTGATACAGTTTTATGCAAATATGAAAAAACATATTCTATTCTTGGTGTTACATACAAGCTTGAGTTTTGTTACGTTTTTACCCACCAAACAAACTTTCATTTTCATTCAGTTTCAATCAAAGCTTCTCATTCAAGCTAAAACTCTGCCAGATGCAATCTCGGAATGAATACATTTAGTAATTTACAAAGCTAATTAGCTCCTCGCTGTTTTGTTTGCTCTTTTGTCAACAAAACTGTCTTTCAGTGTTAGCTCCCTGTTTATGGTTTCAAACTGTCTTTGACAACTCCCCATTCAATTTTTTGCACTGATGAATGTGTTTGCGCTTATACCTACCTCTCGTTTCATAATTAAATGCAGTAGGATCTTATGCAGGTAACAGAATCCGTGTACATATTACACAGGGGCGATTGTGATGAAGATTTTAACATTCGTTGGTATCCATGTCACTTATATTTGCAAAGATTAACTTGCAAATTAGAAACGCAATAGGGAAGTAATGCATTACACACCTGTCCATAGGATAACTAATGATTCCTTTTGGTGTTGATTAGCGGCAAAGGTACATGACACCTTTGTGTAAGGAATACTCACATCAATATGTTCCAACAAATAACAGTTTGATGTTTTCCTGAGACTCAGTATCGATTGCATAATAACAAAGAAATATCGTGCCTATTTTAAGAAAATACATGTTTTATATGTACAAAAGCCCAGTCTTCTTTGTATTGTTTTGCCTGACCTGTCTCTTTTGTTGGGAAAATGAGAGAGAGACGTTTCAGGTAAGTAGCAAACAGAATCATGTGTCACAATCCTCTTGACTTTGGCTACTTGAAAGGAAGAAGTTTGTTTGTTGAGGAGACAAAATAGTAATCATCTTTGTTAGATGAATTGATGGATTATTGTGTAACGTCTGTCTGAAAAAATACTATTTTAAACACGCGGAAGGAGTTAACTTTAGTTGTTAATACAAACACAAACCGTAAACTGTAGAAAATTTAAACGTTTTTCTGTTGACGGATGCGTTCGCTCAATGCAATTTTGCATTAATGACAAAAAAAACTATTTTAAACTAGAAGTAGACTGTGAAGGAAACTAGTGATGTAAGTATGAAGAGCGCGTCGGGAAGCTTTCAGATTAGAATTAAGCCAAAAAATCATTCTTTCTGGAACCAAACAATACTGATCTTGTGAAGCCTATTCATTTTACTTTTAAAGTGTCCCCTTTTATCGCTGCAATTGCCATGAGAGATACACTTGCTCCATATATGGACGACTTACTTACAGGTGTCCATAGCAATTTAACTGCAATTATCTTCATCTATTTATCTACTGAACGCGATACAAGAGTAATTTTCTCTTGAAATCTATATGCCATTTTCTCAGTAGTTTTGCAGATACGCGTTAATAGAACAGCTAGTACTGTCGTGGGCATTTACGCAACTGTTTTTGAAGTATATGACGAAGATCGCCTCTGAAGATTGCACAACGATTTTCATGATGACCATCGTAAAAATTGGTTTTCCATGTGGGATTTTATTATCTTATTATGCAGTATACAAAAATAGCTCTTTATCCCTGCATGAGAACCATTATAGCGCGTTTATTATCAAGTTTTAACAATAGACAGGTAATTATATATCAAAAAAAGATTTATTTATTGTTGCACGGTTCATCATTCACCTACTACTCATGTTTTCATGTGAAATGAAGACGGGCTGTTTATGTGATTGATTGTGCAACACAAAATTGGGCAGTATTCACTCAGGATCCTGATACAAAAAAAATACTTTTAACGTTTCAATCACAAATATGATGCTCAGCACTGGCTCCAGGGGAGAGTCGATGGTAATTTTACAGCTATTCATAAATACTTAAAAAATCTTGAAAAAAATATCTTCTCAATAAAATACACCAAAATAGAGCTTACAAAAAGGAACCGTTGTTTTTTCTTTTAAAGCGCTTACTTCACAGGACGAAAACGAAAGTTAAATTCATATGCCATATCCGGTAATAGCATCATTGGGAAAGGCGAAAAATAGGTACTAATTTCCGCATGTCATCATTTTGCACTTGGTCTTGGTCCTATTCCTGATTTGTTTTTATACTTTCATTCCTGTAGAATATTAGATTGAATCAGAAATGTTTTTTTAATAGGATTAAATTTTAGGTCCGGTTCAAGTTGTATGAGCATTAATTTGCACGATTTTGAAAGACAATAGGGAGCGTTTAATCTTTCTGTGTCAACTTTCCATCATAAAAAAGTTATTGTTTATCGATACTTGAAAAAGCTAGATCCTAATCCA
>JAAXOA010000751.1:0-20032 GCA_036561885.1 Salina celebensis
TCAAGCACATGGCCATGAGTGGTACTAATAAAACACGTGTTCCTTCATGCATTCATTACAAAGCCTAGATTTAAATTACCAGGAAATGTTTAAGGACGGACACCCCTAATTCTGGACACCGGTCCAGTAGGAACACTAACTCCCGAATCAAATCATTTTAAGGGTTTCGAATTAGTCTATTTCAGTTCCAGCGCAATGCAGAAAACTACTCAGATCGTTTCCAAAATGAGTTAAGATACTATATTATCAGTCTTAAAGAGTTCATACACCAGTCAGGGACTGAAAGGTAAAAACTGGTATTTATTGGTTGTTACCATTACAGTTTATGCCATCTTATATGTCCTAACTAAAATCTACCTCAGTACGTTTTGGAGGGCTGGTATAGTTAATGATATGATTTGGAATCTAGCGAGAATCGAGAGACCCAAATCCAACTTGAAATATGGAGCATAAAAATCTTTGAAGCAAATGAGCATCATGTTGCACTACAAAACACAGAGTTGTAAAAATGGCTAAATTCAATTTGCTTCATTGGACAATCAGCTTGTTTTACAGCAACCAAAGAAACCATAGAATAATTATTGAATGATACGTGCGCCTTTTCAACCTCCTCCTCAATGTGATAAGAGGTGGCTTTTGATGTTCATGCAGCTTTTAATATTTTTTTTTTCATAACTCAATTTTGTAGGGCAGTATATATTTTGACAGTTACTCATTCCTATATAAGTATACATGCTTAAGTACTAGTTTAATCAAAATAAACTGGAAAACACTTGTGACTTTCCAGCTAGCTTTTACTTTATATTGGAAATAAAAACTCATTTCGTCTCGGTTGTTTGCGAGGTCTTAACAATAGTCAATGACCTATATTTTTGTTATATGAAAATTTCGCTCCCTGTTGATTTCTAGGAAAATACACGGGAAACCTATGCCTACACATAAACATACATGCCAATTTCTTTGTGTATGCCTTGCATATTTTGTTAGGTTCAAGAAACGCTGTTACGCGGATTTATTTTCAATAACGGCAAGGATTTGAATAAAAACGTGTGATGCTGCTCAGATTATGTTGGAGATAAACTTATTTATTAGCGTTAATTTACAACCTTACACTTGAAAATCGAAACCAGCGAAACCAACGAAAATGCAGTTTCCTATTGTTTCCTAAGTCAATCTGAAATTCAAAGTTGTAATAATGCAATAAAAATTAAGAAAAAAATATTATTTTCGACGTCGACAGAGGTTATTGATATGATAATTTTTTCTTAATGTGTCAAGTCCTAATTTTGTCCTCTTCGTCATGTAGTAGTACAAGTGCAGCTAACAATAGTGTGTTAGCCTGAGTGAGAGTTGAATGGTTTAATCTACTTTCTTAAGACTTAATTTTGAGGAACTTGGAACTTAATCTAGTGGAATGATATTTCTTTTTAGGGCTCATTTATTACAGCAACATTCCACCGTTCTTACATCTTTGTGCCGAACAATTAGTATTATTATAACGGTTGACTTTTCGCACTTACTTACATTACGAAATATTTCTTATGACCGTTATACAGGTGTTACCATAGTTGATGCTGTATTATCGTCTACTATTATGCAGCGTTACAAATAAAGTCCGTTGTATTTCTATATTCATTCATTATCGTTTAATATGTATATGAATAATCCTCTTACTTTTTCACAGTATCCGATCTGTTGGTCCCCAATCTGGATTGTGCTAGAGTTGACGGTGAACACAACTGGGATGTTGAAAGTGAGTGACAAAAACCACGAGATCAAAATATAAGTTGCGGCGTTACATTGCCCATCGGTGTGTTCTCGAAATATCCGAATTCTTTCGACTGCTATACTTGTTGCGCCGGTTGCGAAGGAGCAGATGCTCACATCTAGTAATAATTGTAAACATTACAAAATTCTTAATTCGTTAAAAAAACCTCTTATAAGTTTTAGCATAATTAAAACGAGGACATACGCTTGACGTAACTTGCAATCTGACACGAGTACCCTTCAATGTGAAAAATACTTGCGGCCGTCCCGGTGTTGAACATAACCGAAAAACAAGTAAGAGCACAGGTGAAAGCTAGATTTGCTACTAGCAAGTTGATTGTACGCTGACCACGATTTTTTCTAAGACGAAACACCACAAACCAAATCACGTAAAGGTTGACAGCTATAGACAACAGTAGCATAAAGCCAAACGCGTGAACTCCTATTTTAGATCCTTCGTGGCTATCTGGAGAGTAGATTAACGTGTAATCAACAACGGTTCCGTTGATATCCATTCTTATTATTTACAAAATGAAAAATCAGTAAAGTTGATTAGGATCTTCGATCATATTTTGTTTAAAAAGATGGAACTTGTTTCGTGGAACTTCACGTATGTTTCTCATTTCTAAAAATGTATTTTTCATTTAAACTTCTGAACACTTTTGAGTTCAACTTTAAAATTGAAAGCACTAGTTGAAAGAATAGAAGATTACGAGTTGGGCATACACAAACTCTCAATCTCAATGTTCCCCAGTTCTGAGTGAATATATTTAGCTGTGTGATTCAACAAGCCCATTTGAGATAGATAACAAGTCCAAAACGCGACGGATTACATATAGTCACTCAGAACTGGGGAACATTGAGATTGAGAGGTTGTTGGTGCCCAACAGGTATGGTGAGTTGAGTGATATATCAAATCTGCGAAGATGCTTTCTCTCAAACGTCAACTGCTTAACTAAGCTGGAAAGGTGGTTACACGCCAATAGTATATCCCTGAAGATGCCCAACAGGTATGGTGAGTTGAGTGATATATCAAATCTGCGAAGATGCTTTCTCTCAAACGTCAACTGCTTAACTAAGCTGGAAAGGTGGTTACACGCCCATAGTATATCCCTGAAGCGTCATCTTGCACTGGTTGTGAAAGGAACTTTCTCCATGAAACTAATTCCCCTGTAAAATTGCAAACGGGAACGTATGTATTTTGTACTGTACGCAAATTGTATTGTTTGGAAACGAGAAAATGCATCCGTTTTTGCAAACTTTTTATATTTTAAACATAAAACGGTGATGAAAAACGACAATATTATTTGCAGCCAAAGCAATTTATGACAGGGAATACATGGTAATGTTATCGCGATAATACCATCAAGTTATCATGGTTCTAATACCAAACTAATAGGTTCTTTGGAACTTGTTGATGAATGTCACTGCCGCTTAGTAATAACACGTCACCTAGCAAACTCGTAACGAGGCGCACTGGCATGCTAGAGTGAACTCGTCTACGCAGTAATTGCTAGGTTTATGATTATTTTCAAATTTAAACTCGAAAATTTTATGTCAAACAGTTTATTTAGCCAAAATTGATTATTGACCACCAAGACGTGTTTAAGCAAATTCACGTACTAAAGCCCCACAGTTGAGAAAATCACTAACATAAACATCATTCAACTGATTAACTCGTCTCAATCAGTTTGGAGCCTGTTGCATGACAATACTTCCATGATACATTCTCTAGCACTCATAAAAACCTAGCATGTTTGGGGTGATTTGTGATAAAATAATATATACCGAGACGCTACACCAGTGTAATTGAACCAAGGAACGGTTTTATTTTTCCTTCATCAGGTTCCTCTTTAATTTGATTAGACAGTTAATATATTCAAAAATGCTTATCTTTATTTCTAAAAGCACAGCTAAGTATTTGTTTACTGTGTACCCTCCTCGGAGTTTTATTGAGTGAATCTATCATTATCTCAGTAATAGAAATATAGAAAAGTGGCGAAGCTATGGCATGGTTTTAGGCTCCATTCGTACACCACATAGCATAATGGCGATTGAATCAGCAAATAGCTCGAAAGATTTTTTCGTAATTAACGAAACACAGTAGTTAAGTTTAATTGCGAATTAATCAGTGAAGGTTATCGAACTTGGTATTATCGCTATTTGCAAAAATGATCAGCTCAAAGAGCTCTATCGATATAGCGAATAAAATATTTTAGTCATTAATGATGCATTATAGCCAACTTTAATTGATCCATTAACTATGGTCATAGTTAACCGATTGCTCTGAAATTTAATTTGCCCAGCTGTATTGGGCTAAGGAACAATCGTACCAAATTTCGTTGCAATTGGTCCAGTAGTTTCAGAGAACCAGAGGGGGACAGACGGACGGACGGACAGACAGACAGACAGACGGACGTGAGCATCCGCATAAAGTAGCTTTGCCACTTAATAATTTTCAAGGTGAATGCTTGTGTCTGTGTGGCATTTTAAAATTTTGGGGTGGTCACACTAGTATCTTAACGAGTATTAAAATGTATATTAAAATACATATTAAATCATAGTTGTTGTATTGAAGGAATAGAAGTCGTTTGCTTCCAGGTGAACTGCTTTCTTCCATGTCAAAGAGCAACGTTCTCCATTGAAACTGTTCACCCCAAACATTTGGATTAACGGAGAGAAAGCTTTTCAAGGGTTTGTAATGGCAACATTTGTTGTGGTAGAACAAAATCAAAACTCATTTCCTTATTGATAACCATTCGACATTTATTGCGATTTAATTTTTGAATTGGGATCAAGAATGGGAGCATGAAGCATGAATCCACCCCGTGTCACGAAAAAGGACGGATGCATATTGTCCACTGAGGACGAGCAACCTGATTGATGAACCATCAACACTTTACAATCAAACATTGCAGGAAACGGAACTACTTCATAATATCCCTTGTACTGATACAATTACCGTGGAAACTCAATGAACAAACGAAACAGGATCTTAGATGAAAGAGAAAAATATCAACGGAATTTTGCCAAGACCAAGGGGACTAGAAAAGACATCCGTCATGAGTGAAGGAAAATGTTCGATTTTCGCTTTAACACAAATTCAACGTCTAATTCGTCGCACTTTAATATATAAACCTTTTTTTTTTGCGAGAAAAAAAGGGTAGTACGTATAAACATAATATTCATAATAATATTTTTTCATTAGTAATTTCCGGAGATTTTCATATAGTCTCTGAAGACAAGCACAGTCTGACAGGCTGTGGGTATGCAGCAGGCTGAACAATTACGTGTTCTCAATTGTTTTATAGTTAATGACATTGTTTCAAATTTGTAATGCACAAAATGCAAAACGAGAATTTTTAAATTATGCAATCGTTGGGATAAGATAAATGGAAAACTAAGCAAGCACTTGTTTCGACGGCGATAACAGTGGAGCTGACAGTGATTAAAACATCTGAGAAAATGTCAAAAAATGGATCATTTCTGTGTATTTTTATTGTTTCAATATTTTCACGGTGTTTACTTAGCCACAAATCACATCGATTGCTGATCCAATGAAAAATGTATGTAATTGGAAAGAATGATAGATATATGTACGTATACATTCCAATTTGTGTCACAAATAGACATCCTTGTTCCCGGTATACTGAAGTCGACTCTACATAAACTCGTAAACCAAGAATACGTTTTCATCTAGGTAAAACATCTTTATAACACATATTCCCTTTAACTTGTTCTTTATATTCATGCGACATAAACTTATCAGATCCAGTTTTCAATTATATTATGTTAAAAACCATGCACTAAAATTTTCCTCTCCATTTTTTATTTAAATCATTCAATTTTTGTTTCATGTATACAGTACGACAATACAGTAGTCCGAAAGCGACAGTCATGTGCCACAAGGAAATTACACAAACATACATAAGATAACGTGTGTGTATAGATAAAAGATATACATAATTACTAATTCTTATGTAAGTTTAAATAAATTCTAATTATTACACAAATTCATATATTATGCGAGGTATACGAATTTAATCCTGGAAGCGAATTGTAAGAAAAGAACGTGCTCAAGATGTACCAATTTGTGTATTACCCTTAAATCCCCGGTTCCAAGTTGAATTACGAGAATGCTTTTAGTTTTGATTATACGAGGAGAGAGAAAGTCATAGATAGTGATCAATATGAAAAGCCAAATGTCGTATTGTCAATAGCTCACGAATCGCAAAACAAACATTAATTTCTTCCAAAAGCACTGGTAAAAAATATTCCTACAAGATCGGTGGCTGGCTAATGCACATTATGAAAATGAAAATGTGCTTTCATTGTGTAGGAATTGCACAAAAATTATGCGATTGAGGTAACTTGCGCCAAATGTAAACTAATGTTTCAGTTGTTGGCGAGACTTTTTTTTGCATATTGCAAATTACAATGAATAAAATGAATGACATGGATTGCACAGATGAATAGCAGAATAGCAGAATGCGTACCTGCATTTGTCCTTTTGTAAAGAATTTTGCGAGGAACTGCTCAGAATAATTTTTTTTCGACATAAAAATATCGTTAAAGCACAAGAGGCATGGTGGTAAATTTACAATGCTTACAATTTTAGTGCAATGAATTAGCCTAACTTGCGTAGTAAGCTCAGAAAAAGGCTGGGTTTAGAAAAAATAAATATACAACGGGTTTTATATCAAAGTGTATCTCAAATATTGTATGGTGCAGCCTAATGGAAAGTATGAGCATCTAACTTAAGTCCTTCTACATTCTACCTTGAAAATAAAATATTGTCATGTTATCTTACGCATCTTGTCTACGCATGGTCTTAATTCTAAAATTTCCATTGGAATTCTATTATGTATCTCAATATACTTAAAGGTCCATTCTCTCATTAATCTTAATGGAATGCTAGGATTGCAAAGTCAAGCACCAGTTCTAGTGCTATGGACTGGTTACTGGTAAGCGTCAAATAAAAATTACAACAATTAAACAGCAGTTAAAAAACAGTAACACAACAATATAAAACTTTAGCATGATTAAATAGCAATAATGTATATTAATATGAATCTTGTAAAGCCTGTAAAAGTTTACCACGATCCCTATAGTATCCAATGTAAATAAAAACTCTGTCGAAAGCAGTTTACAACCGTGTTTCCGGTGTGGTTTGCAACAAGACACAAGCTCATCGTACCCCACCACATCCAACAATGACATCCTCCCTTGAATGCCTTACCACACTAGGCACCAGGCTGAAATGTTGAGACCCGACTGAAATCAGTCATTAGATAATGCTCAAATCTAATGTGATCGCTAGATACAAAAAGCTTGCGATCGCTTGTGAAAAATCTTCATTGTAAAAAGCCTCAGCATCAAAAATGTTCCCAAGACCGGTAAAACTGGGCATCAGAAAATTCACTCCATTGCTCAGCTGTGCTGATAATAGCAAGATATACTGAAGGAGTAACAAAGTTAGGAATCTCTGAAATGTTCTTCGACTTCGACGACTTCAAATTATTGTGTAGAGTTTGTTAAGTTTTGCTGGTAGCAAGACAAGTACCATGGTAACAAGATAGGCCAACATCTGGATAGTCGTTATTTTGCGTCTTAGTGAGTCCCCGGGTACAGGCTTAAATTGTCATTTTCAATTTTAGTGCTCAAACCATTCTGTCACATTTCAGACTGCTTGTATTTAAAAATCCGGATCGCGATATGATCAATTAATACTCCACTTTCCTCGGTTTTTTCCTAATTGCTAACAAAAAAGCAAAGCTTAGATTCAATGATTTTGGGCCCTCAACATAATACATACATAATAGAGAAACGATAATACATACGAGAATTATGCGGCCCAAGCAGAAGTTAAGCACCTCGTACACTATTTTGAGGACGACACTGTCAAAGTCTGGAACCTATGCATACATGGTTACAAAAGAAATGCACACATATAACGCTAACAGGTAACAAAACATACCCACCATGATTTGAGTAACAAAGACCATTTCCAGACCACACGCATGAAGAACTTAATTACTGGGTGCAATGTTCTGAGTATATTTTTAACATGTAATTGCTGGAAAAAATATTTTTGTATGTTGAGTACAAAAAAGTTCACGCTTCATGATAATCAAAGAATAGGAACAGCTTATGAGAATTATTCATTATGATTAATACATGTACATACTTAGAATCGAATTGTATGTATGCCCTCATTGAGCTTTGTTACCAGTCGGATAACCAATCTAACGATTTTTGTGCTTTACTTTACTTTAGAGTTACAACCGTTGCCACTTTTTGGGTGTAGCGAGGGGATGTGCTAGTTGCAAAAGTTTTTAGATATGAGTACGGGTTTACCCTGCGCGAATATAATATCCATGTAAAAATCCTAGAATAATACCAACATCCGGAGGGTTTCATCCCAGAAACACAAAAGTATTTTCTTGGAGATAGTTTCCTCATAAAGTTTTGTGCTGCCTTTAATTAACCGCACGTGTATTTGAAACTGAATGTGTGCAGAAGCTCCAGTTTTGGGTATGCTATATTCCATGTGCAAAGACATGGTCACGGTTAATGGTCAATACAGTTAACTTATATACTACAGGTAACTGCCATGAAACCGGTTTCCAAGATCAAATTCTGTGAAACATATTTATCTCGCAATTGTGAATGTGACAGAGAAGAAATGGCTTCTAATTAGACAAACTACTGAATAGGAAGACTTGGAAAATTCAACAGAAAATTAATCTCTCGATCCCCCAGTGTTCGTTTATCATGGATATAAATACACCTGTGCGAATTCCCACACTACCATATACATCTCTATATTACGTTCGGGTTCTGAAATAGTATTTACTGTATTGTAGATCAAATCATCATGGCCGAACGCTTTTTCCAATATGAAAAATCTCAAACGACGATAAGGAAAATATTTTCATTATTTGTTGATACTAGCAGAGTGCACTTCAGCCACGCTTTATCCCGTGTCTCGGAAAGGTTAGAGAGCGAAACAAATAGTTTTCTGAAACGATGAGTTTTGGTGAAAAGTGGCAGCGAATTGATTACATTTTAAAGACGTAGCAAATAGGTTGGTTGCGGTGATTGTTTTCTGCTGATGGGATTTCATGAGTTTATTGATGCCTAAGTTTGCGAAGCGAGTTTAGGGTATCGAGGAGCTTGTCCTTCTGCCAATCAGCGCTTTATATGCCATATCTCTATAATATTTATCCATTCATTGGAAAATTATTTAAAAGTATCTTACACAGTTGAAAATAATAAACAATCAAGTGTCAACTATTTTCTGTCCGTTTTGGTTTGGCGTGTGACGCTAACAAGAAGCATGTTTTACAGTTATGTCACAACTAGAAAGGCTGGTTAAAGTGTGACGTATCGTTCTAGAGTTATTAACGAATATATTTCCTAACAATGGCGTAGGACCTGAATTTCGTTGCAAATATTGCTACTTTATTTTTGTAAAAGATTTAAGCTTCGTATATATATGTAGCATTAAAAACTTTTTATTGAGTTTTGATAAAGTGATGAATTTGTAACCTCTCGTTGAAAGGAGCAAAAGCATTTTATTTTTGGTGTTTTTACGCTGTTCATTTTACTGGAATTAACATACTTGACTCAAATACGATACGGCTACAAATCTCCGTGTTGAGATTGGCTATTTTATTCAGAACATAACAACAAGCTTTAACTTATAATTTATAGGAGATATTTTCCCCATTTTGTGTGCATTTCGAGCTCAGACCTTTTATTGCTAGCCAATAAAAATACAATGCTCCATAATATTGTGTTGTGACTTGCTTGTTGACTTAGAAGATGCTCAAAAACATGATGAGATCAAATGTACAATCATGATACGCATCAGCGATTGAACTGGTTGGTTTTCCCTTTAATACAGTAACTTGCAGCAAATGAACATATTTGCGCTATAGACATATATGTTGTGTTTTGGTTTCTAAAAATCCTATTAAGTTCGTTTTGATTTTTACAGTAACACTCTAGATGTAATTTGCCAGAAACTCCCTCACCTTATACAAATACAATAATAACAACAGCCGAACATTTTTAAAACTAATTTAATTTTTGGGAAAGTGAGATTTCACTATTTTTTTGTATGCATACAAAGATACACATCAACAATTTAAATAATCACTCCTCCTGAACTGGGGTGAGTTTCCTGCTGGCCAGTACCTGCCAACCATATAAGTTCCTTTATCTTTGCAGTCTGGATTGAAGGCATGTCCATAACCTGAATATCTGCTTTCTTTCCAAACTGACTGTGTAAATTTTGCGTTCTGGCCATCGTACCCGTTGGGATATGGATAAGCCTTGATTTCCTCGTACCAACTGTTGGCTACAGACAAAGACGAAACTTCCTGTTTATCACCATGTCCCGCGAAAAGATTTTCCCCGCTGGATTCCCCACTATAATAGTAGTCTTTAGTCAATCAAAGCAGTATTTATATACAAATGTCCAACCAAGCTAAACAAACAGAATAAAGAGCTTTCTTCGTGCTTGACCATGACGTTGTTAACCTTTACCAACACTTGATGTATCAAAGAGACAAACAAAAAATTGCAAACCTGATGATATAAAAATTTATTATTTTGATCGTTCTCAGTTTTCGGCGAATGGAGTCATAGAAATCAGTCTGTAACCTATAAGGAGTAAGTTCCCCATATTCCACAGTTCATCATCCCATGGCCCAACTCCAACCCAAGACCTCCACAATTCCTCCCAGAATGCCACCTCACAATTACAACCCATGATCAAATGCCAATAACAAGACTAGACTGACTTGTGTTCTTGTTCTTCTCTGTCGGGCAAATGATCCCGTTCTTTATTGAACAATACTCTTTTATGGGATATTCTCCCTTATGGCTCTCTATTCAACTGTTCGTGCCTAGACTTGGGGCAAATACACACATTCCTTACAAACCAATATCCCATGTTTTAAGGAAATCTCATCGAATTGCAATTTCAATGGGCTTACCGAATTGGCACGTAGGTAGGAAACCTATTCGCAAACAAGGGAGGTGATTGAAAGCTTAAAAATGTATTTTCACCTTTGAAACTACATAGAACGTGTTGATAGATTATGAGAGAAGCACTGAAAGAGACATTCAGCAAGAATCACAAAGTCAACCGGGTTTGGCTAATGGATCCGATTCACTTTCGTTTAGAAAGCTGAAACACAAATATTCATGATTATTGTCCCTAGCTGAAATGTTTAGTAAAAAACGATGTAAATGGTTTCGACTGTGTGTTGTTATAACCTGTTTGAATCTGAAACTCATCAAAAGAAAATTTAGAACAAGAAACATTGCCAGTAGTTGTTCCGCGTAGAAAAAAAACAAATGACTACTCTCTAACCAACCAGCCCTTTCCGCTCTAAAGCTTTCACTACCCAATCGGTACATATTGTTATATTCGGCCCTTGGGTATTATTTTGCATTTTAGTAGCAAATTATTGATACATGTCATATCTTTTGTAACTTGACGTATTATAAGATTTCAAAACAATATTCCCGTGGAAATGGTGAAAACCATTTGGACTAGTTTCTTGACTTTTTGGTTTGTGAATCAAGGTCCCCCAGGATACTGACTGAGAGGTTCGCATACGCAATATAAACTTACGTCACTTGTTTAAAAATGCGACTGCATATTATGCAAAGTTTCAAATCCATTAGGGTGTCAAATTAAGAAAACAGTGCTACATTTTGTTGTTATATTACTGGTGTATTACTATATTAAATAGTGAATCTGAAACTGACTTGCAATCATTTATTGAGTTTTAAATATGACACCATAGGGATGAAATTGGACCAAGTGATAAGGTTGCTGGCACTGTCGTAGGGAATATCAGAGTTTTGGTGAAATCAACCATAGTTTTTTTTTCTTCAAAAACTCAGGTATATGCTCCAGGCACACTGAATGCAATGAGTTTATTTACTTCGGATATCCAATACCAATTGATTGCTACCGAGTAGGACACGTCAAGTTGTCTCTATTCAAGCACGGGATTTTGAGCAGGCTTTTGAGAACTCAAACAAAAGATGAAACAAAAGATACAATTCATGGCTTCATATAATAACGTACACTAATTTTAATGTGTAAATTTTTGTTTAACGAATGTCGTTGCGCAGCGGTACGATGTAATATCCCATCAATTTCCGAAAACAAGTGAATCTCTACCATTCCTCGTTCATCTAAGCGAAGTTACTAAAGGGAAATCACAATAACCCTGTCTTCACAAGGGAATTCGTTCAGAAATGTGTAAATGCAGGATGACAGCTATTCCGTTTAATTTGCATATTGATGATTCCATAACTCCTGGATTTAAGAGTATGAATAAATGAACGGTCTCAATTGACGGAATAGAAACAAATCTGTTGTATGTCGTTTTTGGTAAACATGGCAGAGATTATGGTCAGAAAAGCACGGAATACGTTTAGAAAAAATATATCTGCTCGCGTTTTAACTACGAAAATAGTCAACGAAACCAGTTTGTATCGAAATAAAAAAGATAACTGAATTCTATGCATATCTGTTATAATGACCTTAAGACCTATAAATTAATCGTTTTGAGGGAAAAATTATTATCTTTGAAGCATGTGTGTAAGAGTTTGTGTCGCGTTTTTAAATGGGAGATATATCAAGTTTTGATGCAGCAATAATGCTAGCCGCTGACAAGCAGCTACGTAACAAAAATTTGAATGCAGAGACAAAAGTACATAAAATTTTTTGCAATTTTTTTTATTTGAAAACAGTTTATCATTTTGATATATGAGGTTAAAATATGGTTAAAATATAACGTTTGAATTTCTTATGGCATTTACTGACATATCTTGTATTGTAGCCCTGAACGATGCATGAAAGTTTCTTCTGGAGACATAATCATAAGACATAAGACATATAAAATAGAGAAAATATTTCCAGTTCCAAAATTTTTGGTTTTAGCGTATATTGACATACAAGTAATCTTGAAATGTGATTCGCTTGTTTTGAGTCCACTTGATAACCGAGTTGGTTATAAAATGATTTGGAATTGTATTTTGAATACACACGAGGAGAGTGCTGCTGCAGCAGCCCTATTCTGTTCTATTCTGTGTCTACTAATTTTATTAAAAGGTCGATCAGAGTTTTTTATGCATGAAGAACAGATATCCTATTTCTCATGAATTTTATCTATTCTAATGAAATAACCTAACATTGTATAATGTTTGGATTACTATTTTATCTACGTCTTGAATTGTGTGCTGGCCCGAATTACTGATGTTCAGTGAAAACAAATAAACAACATTATTAGAACTTGCGAAGACTTACCGGGTATTTATAGAAATTCGGCTTTACTGAGCTCTGGTTCATAAATCAAAAATCTTATCATGGTGGATTTTGCCATAGTTACTCTCATTCGACCATATTTATGGTTCATTTTCAACCATAAAAAGGTACATTTAGGTCTCCTATTCTACTATATTAAAATTACACCCCGTATATATATTCTCATAAGGTGTAAGGAGAAAGTTTACAATTTACACTAAGATTAAAGTACTCACTTCGCCATCATCACAAACCGCGGTCATCCCTTCTCGTTAATTGTTTAAAGTAAAAATGCGAAAATACAATTTTATTGTTCGGTAAAGCGCGAACTTTCGCCAAATCTGCCAGCCGTCACTTTTTCATTGTTGATGGAACACAGGAGCAGGACAGAATGATGATAAAATGATTGACAACTCTGGTGAAACCAGAAAGTACTAAGAAAAAAACGACTCCCCAGTCGCGAATGAAGCAAACAAGCGGTTGCTCGTCCCTCGTCACATCAAGGTTTTTCTAGAAGCTTCTCTTCATAAAGTCCCTTCTCTTATCATTGATTAACTAAAAAAAATATTCTTCACTTGTAGTAGGAAACGCGATTGTGAATGTAATTTCCTTGCTAAAAGCTTGCAAATATTTTTGCAACATGATTTGCGTTTGTGGTTGCTTGCGGATCAGCGCAATACCTAACTCAACAAAATCGTACATACGAAACGTAATGCAAATGGTTTTTTAGAAAGACTTGTTGTGCAATATTTCCTCACGTTAAACTATAAAAGGTATAAAAACCCATTTTTGTGGGTTTTGGAAACATTCATTAATAAAAAAAGATCAAATTGAAAAGCTCGTGATTCTCTTGTGAAGGGGTGAGTTTTCCCCAGAACATCATTGCAACCCTATTCACGCGGGTTTTCTTGCTGTTGAATTGCCAGTAAAGTGGAGAAAACTCATAATTGATTTACCGCTGCCAACCCAGTGGCTCCAATTCCATTTTTCATTCAAACCCAATCAGTGGCGAACGAGTACCTGGTTCTACGGAGAAAGTCGCAGAGATTGAAGAGGATATTGATGCTTATTCCAGTTGGCGTGAAAAAGTATCTGACGACAAGTACAAAATAATTTTTTCTACAATTCTCAAATTTTCACGTTAACTTATGGTTCGGAAGTTAATTTTCATGTGTTTAAATATTGTAGACACGTCTTTACACAAAATATTAAAACGTTCATGGATTTGATTCCATGAAAACTTCAATTCAAATTAATTTAATTCAGACAGCCAATCGTTTTTTAAATCATGTACAATTTTTCACAAAACACGAATACAGACACCTTTAGTGAACCCAGCACCCTATACCAAAGATCAAATTTAAAAGTGTCGTAACATTTAATGGACATTGGTAATTATTAAGACTTTTTAAAAGGGTTAAATAGTTTTGGTATTTCGAATAGCAGGTAAAAGTTTTTTTTTAAAGAAACGACGTTGCACAAAACGAGAGCATTTGTCGACTCGATATTATAATTTATTTACACCATAGTTACCGCATTAATCAGAACTATTCCTGACTTCTTACCTAAGTCTAAGTACATTAATACTCAACCAGTTTCTACAATATGCCTTAAATGTTTGTCTCTAAAAACTTCAATAGGAAAAGCCTTTTCATATCTCTGAAATTAGTGAAGATTCGCACCTATACTTTTTCATGGAAAATACATATCATATATGGATACACAAGCGAAGGAAGCACTAACTCATTTATAATATCTCAATGATTGTTTACTGATCAGTCAATCGTACTAAAAGTGCCATTCAATGGTTGCAACCAAGATTTGAAAGGCACTACACTTGAAAATGCATGTTTGCACTAACCTGGAACTGGTTTTGGAATCTCCGATGATTCCTGAGTGTGTAAAGCTCATTCTCACCGTTTCCCAACACATTGGCTTTCTTACCCACTTTCTCCGCTTATGTCAGTGTAGGCTTTCATACGGTATGCTTTAAAATTGCGAGATCAAAAAAGGCAAACTTCAGTTTCGCGAATTTTTCTGACTTGGAAGAAAAGTCTTAAGGAGACTGTTTGAAATAATTCTGTTATGAAAATGTGCAGCCCAATTTGACCATAACAAAACTCCATTGCATTTGGAGTTTTACTTTTCAAACAAGCGGAAATGTTACCTGTGTGACAGCACCCGAATAGCTGCGTATATTTCAATACAGATGAGAACGGGTAATCTGAGCATTGGCTGGGGTGAGTTTATAGATTTAGTAGGGTTGTATGGAGTGGAAATCATATACCAGGCAGCAATTTCCCCTTTCGACTAATATGGAAATGCAAATTTATAAATTTTCTGTTTTTCATAATTAGTTGAGAAAAGAACGAATTAAAACGTTGATGAGCTGGTGTTTTATGACGCTAATTATTGACTAATAGCTCGAAGTCATTGAGTTCTTTCACTTCTTGAGCTTGCCACGGGCTGAAAATAAGTCGCAAACCTAGGTCCGAGCTCTGCTACCACCCGCCGGGCTGGCTTAATCCGGGATTTTGAAACACTAATTACGACCCTTGGGGCATCATTCGGGAAATTAACTGGTCACATGTTAATAAGCATTGTCGAACGTACTAGTGTGCCGACACATCGGTAGGTTATTGAGCAGGGGATAACCTCGTTAGCTGCGGTGACATGGCTAAAAAATTCTTCAAAATATCCTCCTGAAATGTAGGAATACACTCCAGAGATGTAACCGGCGTTTTATGCTTGATGAGTCAAAGGTCAAGATTTTTACTTAAGAGTAAGAAGAACATTGTGCATGCTAGGATATTGTTAAAAAATATTAATACATGCGATAATAAATTTACCAATATAACTTGTGTATTTTAACTGGACGAACCAACTACGTTTAAGTTGCAGAAGTACGAAGTTCTTCGCAGTTAACCCACCTTAAATGGGTTCCTACTCTAATACGTGCCAGCAAAGTCCCTACGAAAACCTTGTACCAAAACTTTCACCGAGTGTACGTAGAAAAATATAAGAGAAGCCATTTCCGTTGCTTGGAAAAACATTCATTAGAAAAAGGATATTTAAAAGCTCTTGTTCTGCTGCAAAGGGCTAAATTTTCCCCCATCAGAATCGTTTCACACCTAATTGCAGGAGTTATAACTTCATTCCGGTTGAAGGAAGCCAATAACTCATTTACCGCTGGCAGACATCTCAATGCTCAAATTCAATTCTCATTAAAACCAAGTAGCTGCCACACTCCAACAAGAAACGAGTTGTTTCAAATGTTAGCAAGGATTTAGTGAACCAACACAGTTGGGAGTCAGCAAATCGATTGTTTTCTTTCATGATCCTGATCCTGTGGTTAGTCGGTAATTCTAGTACGAACCAATACTTAAACCTCAAGTTGTTTACAGGTTATTTATGTAGTTTATATGCATGGCTGATTTTTATTATGTTTAATTAAAGGATACGCAAACCAATCAGCTTGTTCCGGGCATTTCTTCAGTTTAGAATGGCGTTAGGTCCGAATTTAGATATTTTTAGAGTTTTTATTATTTGAATAATAATTATGTCTTTACTCGTATTTTAACATTTAACAAATTGTACGTGCTGTCGAATATAGCAAAGATAACTGTCAGTCAAGGACCACACAGGAGCATGTATATTCATTTTTCCTTTTAATTTGATCCTCGGTATTAGGACTACGCTTTATTAGCACTATTCACTATTAGGGCTATATATTGACTCATATTGAGTTTGAAACCCATGAAAATTTACCTCCATATTACGACTACTGTATATAAAGGTCGCAAATTATTAATCGCCTTTCTTCGCTATTGATTAAGTTTATATTTATAGAGAAATAGAATTTTCCAATTTACCCAAAAATAACATCAGAAACATGCATCATATTTGACTGCAATGCCTGAAGCCAATTGTAAAAAGGTCATATTGGAAATTTGTTCTAAGGACAACAACTGGTCCCAGTACAGGGGTTCTCCATACAAAAAAAAAATCGTATAGGGACATCAATTTCTTGAATTTTGGGTAGTCCTTTTATTACAACTGCCATACGCCCTTTGTTTTGGGCCTAAAAATTGCAAAACAAAGAACGCCCTGTGTTCCGGGGAAAGCGTCTTTTTTTGTTAGGGATTTTGGAAAAAATATCGAATTTTTGGGGGTATATTTATCTTTCTGTAAAGATCTCTTTCGTTTCATTGAAGGCGTATGAAAAGATCTGTGTCAGCGGTTTCTAACGTTAGGCAACTTTGTTTACTGAAGAGGTATGCTTGGCTCCGTATCTCCTCATGTAGAATTAGTATGTTATAATTGCAAGCTACTTTTTGCGATCGACGACAAACTTCGCGAATTACGATCATATGAGATAATGCAAATATCCTGATCGTCATCATCCATGCCAGATAGAGATTGTTATTTTGATTTAACCAAACAACAATAACACGACCACTTTACTTTCACCATATCATAGAGAAACAGACAGACTATCCCTATCCACTTTTGTTATGCCTACCTGAACCACTTTGCAATAAATCCATCTACTAAAACATTTGCACTTTGAGGTTTTCTTTTTAGACAATATTTGCATTGATTTCATCGTAAATGAATATGAGACTAGATTTTTAAATTAAACATTCCTTTTCTGCTCATATCGCATGTTTCGAATTCTTGCTAACTAATAGAAAAGCTTAAACGTAGTTCACAGAGACAGTGACAGGGTGGAAGCAAAACTAACAACTGCTAATTCAAGAACATTGGAGTACTTGATTCCAACAATACAACGACATTTAAAGAATGTTTTGTTTGTCTGAGAGAATATTTCTTTTATTAGGGGGTTTAGTATGAGTTTTCAGTTATCGTGGATAAGTAGAGTGGAAAAACGAAATGAATTGCAGTGTTGGAAAACAAAATTATGAACAGAAGATGCATCGTTTTCTCCCACTCACTAAACTCCCCGTTTCTAGCTTTCTCTGACATCCTATCCACAAGTGCTTCATAATCGTAAGGGTTCCTACCTCCTAATTCTCCCTACGCTAAAACGTAGCAATTTGCAAAAGATAAAACTTAGTCTCGTAACGATAAACAACTTGAAAACTATCACCAAGCAAAATCCATTAATAATATAGGTAATATCATTAATGGATTTAGTTTTTACGTGGTTTTCAGTTACCAAAGTTTACCAACAAATTAAATTACGTACATGCATTAGCATCACAAAGTTCATTATATAGGATTAAAAGTGGCATTACAATTTTATCCGAAAGTCAGTTTTTGTCTTCTTAAAAATCTATATAGCCCTGTCCAGGTGAAAGTACCCTTTTCTCCTTTGTTTTGAAATTTTACGAAAAAAAGATTTATTTTTTATACAGAAATTGAATATTTTCGTCTAAGGGCAGGGCGACTTCTTTTAGTAACAGAAGATTTTGTCACGTAAACAGTATGCTTGCGAATCCTCCGACGCATGACGATTTTGTGTGTATAATGTAACTGGCCAACAAGGGGGTATTGTGAGAGTTTCACCTTCCTCAAGCATCGGTCTCCCTTGTTTTGTAAAGCTTTTCGTCATAAAAGACAGAGTTTTTCTGCTGAGTGTTTTCCAGGCCATTTAGAAACAACCGGTGCTCCGATAGGGAAAGTGTGGTGTTAGGCATTAGGCCGAGTATCAAATATAGGTTATGCAAGGGTTGGCGGAGTAGTTCAGTGGTAGAACACTCGCCCGGTTAGCGAGAGACCTCGGGTTCAATCCCGGGCTCTGCCAAATAGCTTTTGCATAACATTACATGGTGGCAGCATTGAAAGAACTTGCGTTTCGGGGGTGGTGCCTGTGAGTTCCCGCACCTGCTACCGACCACATGGTTTGCAGCGTGGAAGTACCTGCCCTCTCGAAGAAACCCCGAAGAACCTGTGAAATTGTGTGGAACTCTGTTTTGGAACTTTGTTTTTCGGAACACTAGTGAAAGTGCGTCAATTTTTAGCCATCACTAGTGCCCTTGTTCCTGCCTCTCTTCTCAGTCATCCCTCCTCCTGCCTTTGTCCTGATGGCTAGTCCCCTCAACGTGACTCATCGAAAAGGGGGAGATGGGGTGGTGCCTGTGAGTTCCCGCACCTGCTACCGACCTGTGATGGGATGATCGTCCCAGCCTCGTCTCGTCTCCTGTTTTGTCGTGTGATTACCGCGACCCTCCTACTCCTCTGTTTTGACGGGTGATCATCACCGTCCCTGGACCTCATCGTTTTGACGTGTGACTACCGCGTCCCTCGACCTCCTTCGTTTTGACGTGTGACTGCCACGTCCCTGAACCTCCTGATTTGACGAGTGATCATCACTGTCCCTACTTCTCTTGTTTTGGCGTGGGATTACCACGGCCCCTATACCTCCTGTTTTGGCGTGCGATTACCACGGCCCCTCTACCTCCTCAGTTTTGGCGTGCGATCTCCACGGCCCCTCCACCTCCTCAGATTGGCGTGCGATCTCCACGGCCCCTCTACCTCTTCAGAATTGGCGTGCGATCTCCACGGCCCCTCATCTCAGCTTTGGCGTGCGACCTCCACGTCCCTCTTCTTCCTGTTCTGCCACTCCCTTGGCCCTACACCTCTTCAGTTTTGGCATGTGAATACCACTGCCCCTCTCCAGCTTTGGAGAATCTCACCCACAGCCCTTCTGCGGTGCCTTACTTAAAAGGGGGGATGTGGTGTAAACTGAGATTGCCCCTCTCTTCACCCTCCACCTTCAAACATCTGTCAGCGTGCGGCCGAGTCGGATCAAAGGCAGACTGCACGTCTTCTCAGTTCTCACTCTACTCTCTACTCTACCTTCTCTCGGGACTACTCACTCTTCAAGTGAGTCCTCTTGGACTTGGCCCTTCAGGCCCCTCTAATGTTATCCCTGTTTGGCTGGCCCTTCAGGCCAGCCCCTTCCTG
>JAAXOA010000752.1:0-20027 GCA_036561885.1 Salina celebensis
AGGTTTTTAAAATATAATCGATAAAAATGGTTTCATCTTGAGTATTGATTGGAATTAGCTTGTTTTCCATATTTTGCTTATAGAATATATCCTGTTTTATTAAGTCATAAACAAGAAAAGTTATACAATAATATTTTCGAAATATGAAGACAGAATTAAAGCCGAAGCGCTATTTTAAAAAGAAACCGAAGGAGCGCATATGCAAAAATCTTTTAAATTGAACTTTTTTCATCTTCTTTCCCTGATTTTTTTATTGGAAAACTGTGCCTCTTTGGCAGCCATCCCGAATCAAAAATATCGCTAGCAATGGTTACTCAAGTGCCAAAAATTATTTCGCGTCCAACAACTTCTTGTTGTTCTGCTATTTTTGCTGCACCCACAAAAACAAGAATTAAAATATGAAGAATCGTTATCTCGCACGGATTCCATTTTCTCTCTTTTTTATACAAAAAAAGACCAACAAGATTAATCACATCATTGAGGCGTTATTTTCATTTTTCACAAAGTCTATGAGAAATCAGCACATTCCTCTTGTATCCCATAAAAACATAAACACTACAGAGAAAAAAACCCAAACAATTACGTTCTCTCAAAAATAATATTACTATTTTACAATAGACGTGACGAGCAAGTGTCTGAAATAATCTCTTGATGCAGGTCTATGCATAAAATGTTTCAATCGCTATCATTCCCTTTCTTATGATCAACAAAAGAACATTCAATGTCTGTAGCCAGCTCCATTTTAACTTTTTTTGTGATGGAAGGTGCTTCAAAAACGAATTTATTCAACTAAAAAATTGTGAATATTATGATACTCTCTTGAAGTAATGACCAAACGTCTTCTTAATGTCTAATCATTAAAATATGTGAGGCTACTAAAAGAACTTTTGGTAATATGTGTGGTTCGTGCAAAATTTGATGACTTGATTTCGGCTCCCTGATGCGATCTACTCAACAGGTGGTTCTCTTTTCTCTCTCTTCATTCCTGTCTCTCTCTCTCTCTCTCTGCTTGCCACAGATGTAACATTCTCAAAAGTTTAAGCTTTGTTGAGTTTTATTCTACTTTACAACGTGTACAGCTCCCCGTCATTTTTTATTCTGTTTACAGAGCATATTAAGTAATGTAAAACGATACACAATAGTCCTCCAATAGACAATTTCCTTAGGAAGAGTTGAAGATCCAGATAAAAACTAATTTTACATAGTCATCTTCATCTTGTTGAGTCTACACAAGACAATCTTAATACTTGTATTTTATATGCTACCTGTAAGAAAAATCTCTTTTGTAACGACCTAGCATGCCATCAGTCTCATCCCCATCTCTTTTCAAGTATCAGCACCACTACCAAACATGACAAAAAGGATGATCCTGATGAAGATCGCAATCGATGGATGGATCAATCAACTTGGTGTTGTAAATTATTCACCCGTATAATAGCCATATTTACTGTAGCCATGTATCCTCATCACACTCAAGTGAGCAAAAGAAAAAGAAGAAATTGTAGTGCATAAATCCAGACGACTGGTTCAGGCAACACAACCAAAAATGTTATGTATCATTACAAAACAGAAGTAATAACAATAAATAATGTTTCAACAACATTGCATTGCAGTAATTCTAGGTAGCGAAAATGTTACACGCAAATGGACATTATATTATAACAAAAATTTGGAGGAGAAAGAGAAAAAAAATGATGACGAGGCATAAATTGCAGCAATGAATAATATAGAGCACAAAAAGGTCATCATTTGGGATTATGTTAAGTGCACACAATTTAATAAAGAAATGCGTATTATGGTTGGTTTATGACTATGAGCTGTATTTTTTAAAACTTTAACAGATTATGTTTGTTTGTCTGTTTGACCCCGCATCAGTCCAACTTGAGATGGGAAGTACCAAAACGATCCATTGGAAGAAAAGCATATTTTTCGTTTGGACAGCAACACTGTTTTTATGGATAGGGGAAAATCGCAATAAAACACAATGTTGTTGTTCTGCTATTATTGTTATTACTTTAGAATTGAAATGTTAGAATGTTGCCCTTTGGTCAGTTTCATTGTTCATTATGGCGGCGACAGTAATAATAGCATGGGAGGAAGTTAGTGAACAGAAAATACATTAGATTGTATTGAGTTAAATGTGATTAGCTAGGAGCACACCAGACAATGGCCAGAAATGAGTTGCTAATAAACAATAAACTATGTCAAAGCTAATTTTAAACAGTAAAATGGATGAGAGCCAAGACGTAAGCAGGCTGACCTGATGGGGGCTGATACTTATTTACGAGCAGCGTGCACGCTTGCTCAAAGGAAAAAAAATCTTGTACCAGCAAGTCTCTACATCGTTTTGCCATTTTTACAATCGTAAATTAAGATGGCAGTAATCTACCTGTTGGTGTAGACTTTTCATTACGCTACATTAATAGCAAAATATTTAGTTTTATATGAGCATCTCTATACACTATATATTGTAGCCAAGTTATAACATTTCGGAGAACCAGGATAGCTTGCTTTCTACCTGTCGACAACAAAATATTATATTCCAATACAACAATTAATTATCTACGTAAACGAATACAAGAATGAGTACAATCATGTTATTCAACACATTTCAACATAATTCGTAAACTCTGTAGAGTTGCTCAAACGACAGATGAAATGACCTTTGCTCTAGGGGCTGAAATGATACAATCAACAATCAAATATTATGTTGATGAAGAATGCTAAATAGAAGGCTGTTTTTCATCAATCAATTAGGATGACATCAATGGTTATAGGTTGATACCCTGTTGCTACTACCACGCAGTTTTTCTTCTTGTTGCAGTCTGTAGTTTTCTCTTCACCGTTTTAGAATGATATCATATCACATAAAAAAAAGATACTACTTGTTACATAAAGATGAAGTAAAGTTCAACTCGATTGCTCTGGAAAAATCGTACTTGTTCAATCAGCCCACAAATGAACTCTCGAGGGTGGAGTGACAGGTTGAAAACAAGAGAAAGAGAAACAAAATAGATCTGTTATCATTCAGAGAGAAAAACTAATACTTTTTATATCTTAACAAATCGAAGCTGTTTGTATTGTTATTAGAGTTGAGACCGAATTTTAAAAGAACATTATAACTGCATATACACATATTAGTACAATAAACTTCAAATTATCTCTACTTCATGATTGTTTATTAATAAATATGATTTTGTGAACTTTCTCTTGTAACACCTACTAAAACATAAGTGTGTTGTATATGTAATTCGAAATATCCATAATGGAAAATATTTTGGAAGCCCTACATTCTAAATTCTTTTCTAATTTTAAGCCCATAAATTTTACCGGCAGACAAAACCACAAAATACCATTACAAAAACTAATGATCAACACGGAGGCATTCTGAACTCCAGATAAATTTATCATTTCAAACTGTCCTCAAATTCCTTAGCACATTTGATACAATTTATAGCTACCTGTCTGTGAGAACCTCGAGAAGTTGTCATTAACAAAATCTCCCCTTACATACAAACACACTTCTTACTCCGTTATAGGGTTGTAAATAAGCTGCCCTTTGTTCCAGTTCTTGTTTGCTCGCAGTTGTGTCTGGAGAGAATCAAGAAATCTTTAAAGATGAAATGGATGAAAGAAAAGAAGAGGATACAACATTGTCGTCTGGAAAAATAATCCTTCTGCCTTATACGTTTGTTGTCCTTCACAGAAGCGTATACTCTGGACAAACAATAGGAGGAAGATGTTACCGACAAAAAAAGTTTTGTTTTTGTTGTTCCTTCACGTTACTATCCACTGCATTCTACGTAACTCCCCTTTTGCTGCTGTTCATGAAAAAAAAAATGTCAACTGTACCAGGAGCAAAGTAGGGGTCCACAAAATATGTGGACATTAGAGACAAGATGTATCTCAGACAGTAGAACACACAGTATATGACTCTTTCCCTGTTTCCTCAAGAGGCAATAAATCTTCGTCGTAGAAAAAAACGTTATTCCAAACTTTTATGTAATGTTATTGCGCATATCTTAGTTTATATTGCCGGTATAATTGAAAGTGCAGTTGAATGTCACAATAATTACATTGAGTTTGTGTACACTGCATAACAATTTCCCAAGCCAGAGAAACTTTACTCTTCTGTGATACATTTTTCGGCAAATACATCCAATTTCTAAGCCATCTATGATTGACGGTATTTTGTTCTTGTAAAAAAATGGTAATTCCCTTATTTCCAGGAGACTCACGTTTTCATACGTGACGTGTTTGACGCTGGAAAAAAAAGAAAGACAGCTATGCATCCATTGCTCATCATCAAGATTATGGCGTTAGTGATCATCGTCATCATCACGATCGTTTCTGATAATGATAGGTCTTCCCTCCCATCTCTGCCTTTGAAGAGAAGAGCATTATTCATGAGCCTTTTTTTTATATAAATATGCAAGTTTATCCTCTCTCTACTTATAAAAATTTTCCCTAAAGAAGATGTAAAAGAAGGAGGATACTGGACTAAGAACGTGAAAGAAACTCCAAAGGAAAAATAATACTGGCACTGGATACCTAGATTATTGTTGTGAGATGAGACAAGATAATCACCGAGTAAGAAGTGAGAGTATGCAACGCTTCGTAATACCACGTTACCACTTCGCCTTCCACCAAAAAAAGCAACAAGCTCATCATGATTGCCGCAAAACTACAGTAACCAGATTGGGATGGGGGAAAATAGGTATGTGTTAAATACACGAATAGTATGATAAACAGGGGGCTGGATTCAAACAAGAGAAAGAAAGAAAATGTCTTATTCAAAGCTCTCTCTTTTTTCTCTCTTCATCTATCTGTTTGACTCTAAACCATTAATAAAAGGAAAAAAAGATGAATCTTTACTTGAGGCGATGAGCAGATGAACAAGGAGAGAAAAAGATATACCCACACTTGTTACTTTTAACGCCACGTTACACACGTAGCACATTCTCGAGCTCAGGTAGATAGATCTATGCAGTTTACAATTTTGTTTTTCTTACGAGATTGTTGCAGCAACAGAAAAGAAAACGCATTGCAATAAAATGTCTTGGGTCGAGCGAAGAAGACTTATCTTTTGTACTCTATTAATACTTATTATGTTGTTGGGCCGATGATAACGATGACGCTCAATAGGATGCTACACAGTCTTTTTTTTTCTTATAGCTAAACAGTCACAGTTCAAGTTTTTTTTCTTGTGTTAACTTTAAACTTTTTCTTTTGTTGGGCAAAGAAGAGAAAAGAAGAAAAACCCTAAAGAGCTCTTGACTCTCCAGGATACTGGCATTATTTTATAAAAATCTTTATCATTTCGGATAAAGTAATTCTGAACAGACTCGGATCGTCCTTCTAACCATTTATGTGGGCCAACCCTGGGACGGACGGTTGAACAATGTTTGGAGGATAATATATCTATCAAGAAAGGGCGATTAACAACATTGCAGCATCATCCAGCGTCCAACAACTTAATCTTCCTGAAAATTCCTTGGCTGAAATCTTACTAGCAATGTATGATCCTATAGAATATCTAAATCACATTCTGCGATGAATTTCTAAGCTGTAAACTGAGCCCTGCCATGATATGGGAATATTATTGTGGGTGCGCTTAAAATAAGCTTGACATTCATTACACCCTGGTTTTCATTTTTATTGTTCACTTTTCAAGTATTTACACTAGCGTAAAGATGCATTTTTTGGAACCGTCCACAGTGGCAAGATTATTTCACTTTTTTCAAGATGACTTGTTGGTTTTGATAGGAGCGATAACAATCAACGAGAAAGGTTGTGGCGAGCTTCTTTAAATCAACTTGTTCCCAGTGGAACATCTGAGGTTACTGTTCCCCTCTCATAACAGGTTGCTTTTTTTGGTATTTTCATATCACTAGAAAATCTAGTTAATCGTCCTTACTGGGTTTACTTGCCTATTAGATAAATATCTACATAAGTAATGCTAGATGATTCATGACCCTCAACAAACTAGGCGTGTTGCTTCCCAAGTCGTAAATTTGGATTGAATAAAAAATGTGCGTAAAATAAGAAAGTAAACTAAATACGTACACATTCTTAACTGAAAAACTGTTAAGTAATATTTTTCATAAACTTCAAATTACAACCGTGTATAAAGATAAAAACCGGGTCGCATGACTGTAAGAAAACAAACTTGTCAAAAAGAGAAGCACACTTGACTTTTTTCAAAATGACAACTAAAAATATTTCATGGAATGTTACTATTGTTGCACAAGCTTTTATTATTGCTTTGTAAGGCAGTTTACACCGTGAAAAAATGTCTCTATAAAAAGTAGCAAGTGAAGTGTCATGTGCATAAGCTCAGTATGTTATGATGTGGATCTAGACACACACTCCAATAAATCTCTTAAGTTAACTAACATGTTATGTGAAGAGTTTATTGTTGTGCAACTATTATTAAGATTTTTATAATGTCTTTATACCATGCAACCCGAGCGTACAATACACCACAGTTGCTTTATGAATCTTAGAAAATTTATTAGTGTGAGTCTGTTTAGCTCAATTAGTGTCGAGTTATGACGAGCTAACGTTCTTTGAATTTTAATCACATTATTCACGGCTCTCTTCTGCTTCTGCATGTGTTCAGATTATGTGAGATGCCTGGTGAACCACAAAGAAATAACCAGCGGAATGTCTTTTGGCTTTTTTTTTTGCTGCACCTAATTTTCAATTTTTCTCTTCTTTCTTCTTCGCGCTGTCATCCAACTTGATAATGATATTCCGGCTTAATGGTGAACATTATGCCCATATAATACTGTCGTAGTTTCTCTCATCATGATCACGATGAAAAAATATGCTCATAATTTACTCCATGAAAATGAAGGAGAATAGCAAGTTTGTAAAGTATCACAACAAAACAACTTTTTTTGTTATACAAAAAGTTATTAATGTTGCAACATGTATTGTAAACTTGTCTATGAAGGTATGAAAGTATATTTGGCTATAGCTATCAAATATTATGTAAAACCTAGCACCCTGCAGCCGTGTCCCGCACCGCAATATAATGATTATTACCTTGCTCACTTGCAAGTGGTGGAGGTGGTAGTTGAAACAGAGAGATGTGATAATAAACTAAAAATCCACACCAACGTGTAAGGTATGAATGGCTTGGTGGCGTAGACGGAGTAGTTGTAGTAGTAGCACTGAGGTGGTGATACTTTCTGTCTATCCGCCATGTTAATATATACACAAACATGAGATTTTGTTTGCCGTGTGTGGCTTATAGGCTTTCAAACTCACAAGAAGTAAGTTGGAATTGCCCAAACACAGTGTGAGTAGGTACGCGAGCTAACAAATTATAGGTGAACAGTCGGTAATTTTCTCTGTCTGAAGCTTTCTTTGTCACAAGAAGGACTTGCGTATGCTACATACAACATATTTTTTGCTTGGAATGCATAAAACCAGCCCCCTGATTACCCCTTGGTAATATCCGTGTCCATGATTTACTCACAATCAAAAGCAGCCGTAACTAAAGAGCCATCATGTATAAAAAATTGTTGAAATCTAACTATTTGAAGAGGTCTAAAAAGTTTTCGCTGTTATTACCGCAATTTTAACATGTGACAAAAACTACATTTCCGTACATACAAGTAAGACTGTATCGTAAAAAAGCTGTCATTACTGCTGTCAGAGAGTCATCACAATAGAAGACGGTTTAGTTGGCAGAAAATAATGATAGTTTCTCTGCTTTTTGAGCTTTATGGCAAAAATACACGCATTCTATGGTCCAGTAAGGTTCAATCCACTTTCAACTTTCTTTATCTGAAACCAATTACATAACATTAGTGCTCGCCAACTTGAGAGGAGCGTCCGGGAGTAACTTTTGGCAAAAATGATAAGGAAAATTCGTAAACATTATTATTGTTATTTTCCCAAATGGAGGCAAGGGGATAGTTTTCTTGTTTAGTTTTACAGTGTAGTTTATGTATTCCATTCTCATTCTAGCTCGACATGTACGTGCAAACAGAGCCCAGCACGAAAAGGTAATCATAATTAGGTGGGTGCAAAATCTGCCAGAGAAATGACTCCATAAAATACGCTAATTATTTTTCTTGCCGTATGTGCTCCTGTCCACTTTCGCAGTACGTTGTAAAGTTACATTCTCTCTCCACTAGCGTCACGTATAGCATAATATATCTTCGTTGAAAAATACATGGCCACCTGACATAAAGATCTTGAAGAATGATAACCATTATCTTCACGTATTATATGAGCTTCTACTACTTACTGCCTTTACTACTGGTGCTACTAATCATCAAGTCGTATCACCAGCACATAACAAAGTACAAACGACTCTATTATGAATTCTTGTTGCAAGAGCAGCAGTACATTGCCATTCATTAAAGTTTATAATCAAAATATTGTTAAAATACACAATTGTACTTATTTCTCATACAACAAATACATCCCAACTTAGAAACCCGAGACGATCGGAGTGTATCATCATTGAGAAAACGGTGATTCATTACGCAACTTAGTTGAGAATGAAACAAACAGTGTATCCCCTGGATGCAACGGAAGCAATAACTCACTCTAATAAGTTATCTGATTGTCTACCGAGTCAATTAAATCCTACTGAAGTATCCTTTTTTTGTCATCACTCCACCCGAAGCAGTGTTTACCACGGGAGCGTTTTGTCTCTCCTGCCTCACTGGACCCTTCTATGAAAATTGACCCAAAAAACGAATCACACTTCCCAACCATTTTATGAAGCCAATATTGCCACCTTGATTGAGATTGCCTACGTCGTCGGGAATACCAATGGAGCTATTCATATATTTTTTTGTATAGATCCAGAACGGAAATAACATGCAAGGAAAGAGCTCATAACTTACATCAGCAGGCTTCTTCCTTCATAAAAATGCACTTTTCTAAAGTGTTCAAAGCAAAACTTTTCCGTCGTAGCCAATTCGTAGAAATTTCTTTCAAATTTTACACCACTCCCCAGCGTGTTATATAATTTTAACAACAGCAAGTTGCCCAATTTTTCACGGTGGGCCGAGTGTGGAAATATAGGGAAAAAAGGAAAAGGCCCGTTCCAAATAAAAAAAGATAAGTATTTTTTTCCATTGACTTTTTGCTTTTGTTTGCACTCTCATAATAGATAGTGAGAAGTAGTTAACGCAGAAGCCAGCGTAGAATTGTATTTAGAGCACAAAAGCATGAAAATGTGTTGAACAAGACACCACGCTCGGCCCCTTATTCACGGCCAATATGTAGTGTTAAAACCGTGTCCTCTTCTTTCTCTTGAAACCGTAAAGAGATATACAAGACGACAATGTCAACAGTGTCTAATTTATAGTCTGTCCAATTCTTTTTACCACAAAACCATTTTAAGCACACAGACACACACATACACATCACACAATTATAAAAATCCTTCCTTTTACGACAAATATTAGGCAAAACGCTAACAATTCCGTAGATGTGTGGAAGCTCTTGAAAACAAGCAACATATTTTAGAAGCCACAGCAGGAAGGCCAACGGTCAGACCATCAATACTTCATCCCGTCTTTTGTGCCATAAATCGTTGTGTAATATTCTTTCATTATAGAGCACTCGTTCTCTTTGGGACAAGTCCATCTAAAATTTAAATACATTTTTCTATTCTTCTCCAATTACATGCCATTCCTCTACTTTAGGCTGCTAGAAGTCTTTGAGTCTAGAAGACATCTTAATGCGGCATCAAAAAAATTTGCAGCTGGATATCCTTTCTGTCTCAATACTATGCAGTTACGCCATACCATTAAGAGAGGAAACGGTTTTTTGGAAGAAAAAACTACTTTTTTTCAGGTTGAGTCGTAATTCAGAAGTCAAGCTGTGACTAGTAGAAAGTCTTCATCCAACTCCAACGTTGAATTTATCACGTCTAATGGAAAGGGTCTTTCTTTATTGTAATGTAGGTAAATTACAGCTCATCTGACTATCTCTTTCTATGATCCATTTGCTGTCTAAAACTCTTTTTTAAATTAAAAGCTCAGATTAACATTTTATAAATGCAGGCTACGCCTTCTCTGCACGGTGTTATCCTGATAAGAAAACTATTCTTATTCCTGAAACGCTCACCTTGGATCAAAATCATTTTTTGTAACATTAATATAAAAGATGAACCTGACATGATTCCCTTCATCAGAAAACTGTTATATAAAAAAGACGAAACAGTTGGAACTGGGAAAAGAAATACGAAGCGACCGAAACCAAGTTTGGCGTAATCTTTCCATTCCATCAAATCTGTTCCAGTTGAGTCGCCCTTTCTTCATCACTCTTGCTCTGTTGGTTGCATCTTTAATTTTCTTTTCTCTTTTGAATTCTCGATGACCTTTCCATCTTTTATTGAGTAATAGACTTGCTTTACATAATGAACATGTACACTAACATTTTTATCGTGGTTACACCTCCCATCAGCTTTTAAATGTATGCCTCTGACAGTATACATAGATCAGCGAAAAGGGTTACGGGACAGCATCAGCGACATTTCGCTTTAAGTGCATACAGTCAAAATATAAAGTTTTTTTTACTAGATAATCTAAATCAACATGTCATTATCACAGGTTTATTCACTAGATGGGTATACAGTTGAGCTTGTCCAGCCAGTTATACTTAACTGAGCGGGTACAAAAAATATGAAACTTGTACTGCTACTTGCTTACAGTGATAGAAGCTCCAAAACCAACTTGGCTTGGCAATCAGAGAAAAAAACAAACAGTAAATTCCTTTACGCTGATCATTATTTCACCAACAACACAATTATTCAAGTTTCATGTTTTTATGTAGCGTCCCACAGCAAGCGTCTAATGTGTGTGTATAGTAGAAGCAGAAGCAATTATGAAATTGGTATTTTATTTTCACCGTCTAGCTACATTTTTTATTTCTTGCCACAGACGAAATTATCCCTGTAAAAGGATTTGAGGAAAAAAATGGGCTGAATATAAAAAAATCTTACAAAGAACAAGATTCTATGTACAAGTTGTATAAAACTTAAATGATTTCTTTGTTGTTTTTTACAAGCTAAGCATTTTTCTACATGTTTTCTCTTCACCCATTTTAATGATGAGAAAGGGTTGAATACAGAAAAAATATAGTGAATGAATAGTATGTATTGCTCCTGGTTTTTACATCTCTTAAATTATTTCTTCTGTTTTTGGGGTGTCTGGTTTTCGTGGCAAAAAAAGATGAGACCGATAATTAAGTGTTTTAAAAGATGAAAACAGTGATCTGCTTTTTAAGGACAAATGAATCAGGAGTACAGGATATGAAGCAGATGTGATAGTTACCAATGATGACAGAGAAAAAGCTGTGGATGAAAGTGAAATCCTAAACGACTTTGGAAATGAAGTATAAATATGCTTATTAGTTGGAGGATTGTGTTGAGGTGTTCCCTTGTCGTTCCAAACACAAAGTGACACTAAAATAATGGTCATTCATTACTCCAAACGCTGACTAAATCATAATAGGCATGAACAAAAGTTGTCAGCCAGAAAAACTTTGACTTTTTTCGTGTTTTCTGCATCTTTTTCCCCAATCGGTTCTCCGTTTCCTTTCACTTTCGAGGTGGATTACATATGAAAAACCACCGGAAGCTAAAATTTTTCATAACGCAGTATATAATTTCAATAATTTTCGTAACGATTAACAGTCTAAGGGTAAAAGTTTAACTGGCGTGTTCTGTAATTTTCCTTTCTAAAAAAAATATTCCTCGGCATTCCCTCAAAGAAAGATCCGACCAATAGTAATAATACATGCCTCATAAAATAGCTATATCGAGTACTAATCATGTCAAGAGTAAACAAAGTTATTTCATTTTTTATTACACATTCCGCTTGGCTACATGCAATGACCGACAATACGCTCCTGGCACGACCAGCAAACATTTTTGTAGCAAAGTCAATACAGTAATTGAGCAAATACGTCAACATTTAGCCGGTAATACTTTTCCACGCACATGATAACAAAAATGTTGAACAAGAATTACAAAAAACACATTTTCTCTGTAAATTGTTGTGTGAAAAACTAAAGGTTGATAGTTCAGTGTAAATTGTATTAAGAGGAGAGAAAGAGAAGAGCAAACACAAACATGTAGAGACAAATAAAAAAACTATTTATACTTTCAACTTTAAGAGGGAGGCAGTATTTATACAATACTTGACTATGATGATGATGCACGATTATAGTCTATAAACTCTTTGTTTCTTCTACTGACACAACATAATAAAGTCAAGAAAAAAAGTAAGAAATCCCTCTGATTAACCCGCACGACAAGTCAATAAAGATGCCAATAGACATTGCCCCCTCCACCGTTTTCTCAACGATGTCTACAAGAGAAACAACGTTCACAGTACTGCTCATCGTTTATGATGATACGGTTATGCCAGGAGCAAGATGATACGCTGTGGCTCTTTTTTTTCATACACACTCATCTAGCCAAGTTTCACTGCGGTTTTGTCCGATTTCAACAATCCCTTGGGCTATGTAGATAGTATTATTATGCAGTCATACACTTGTAAACTCTGTCCATCCAGATAATCTGAACCTCGTGTAACTGTCCATCTCGTCCTCATGTCCACGTCCAGTATGTACGCTCCATGATTGTGAAACAAAGCTGTTTATGTTTTTTTTCTGTTGCAGTCATCGTGGACGCTGCGCTGCTTTTTTGTTTCTACTGTATTCTTCGTGAAGGTCCGGCAGGTATCATGACTGAGTTTTCAATCCACCAAGTATCTTCATGATTAAGACGAGATGACGAAGACTGGATGCATTTTTTCGCTACAGGGGAAAACTAGTGTGCACAGATCGTACGTGAAATAATGTACCTTATTTGTGCTGCACTGACTTAATTCAACTCCTGCGGCTGGATCACTTGTTCTTCTTGGATGGATTGTCTGACAGCGACTTAATCAAGCGAACGGGCCGCCCAATTGTGAGCAGCTAACATATTTCTCTTCTTGAAAGAATGCATCTATCTGTTTGCTACATGGAGATTTTTTTACGCTACACAACCACATACCAAACGAATTCTCACTATCCAGCCTTGATTACCCTAAATCTGGAGAATAAATCCTGTCTGGAATTCCATCGTGCAACAAGTAAGCTTAGAGCATGTCCCAATTTATCTTTTGCCGGTTGTTCACACTCCCATTTGGGAAAAAATGCTTAGCACCAAGACGTGTACTAATTGATGTGATGCCAAAGTACACGAGAAACATCACCTGCACGTTTCGATGATTATGTGTTAATTGTTCAATTAGTTAGAACTCCATAATATCACAAATGTTTCTTTGCAATAGATAAAAGAATGCAGTTTGTTTAAAACATTAACTCATCAAAATGGCGTCTGGAAGTCCAAAGTATAAAGTAGTTTACTATTCAAGGGGATTATCTCGTCATAATATTTCCTTTAGTGCTAAAAAAAACTGGAAAACATCACCTATTTCGTCTAAGGTTACACAGTTTGCATGCCTCATGTATTTTTTCCTCAAAACAGAAAGTCAATTTGCTAGTTTGAACGTTTATTCCTAGTCCACAAATACTGAGCCACGTTCTCTTTATAGCAGGTTTACAAGTTCTGCTCAATAAAATTTACACTGTGCATGAAACTCGTCCATCCATGCATCCATCGTCATTCAAAAATGTGTTCCGTATGACTCTAAAAGATTTCTTTATGAGTGCATGTAACAGAATACGCAGATATAGTTCTACTGAAGTTCTACCAAGATACGCCTAGCTGTGAAAGGACTTCTTGTTTTTGTATTTTTGATTTCACAAAATGGACGCAAAAAGTATTTTTGTATTCATGACTGTCACGTTTTCCGATGAAAGGTCGTATCGTATTCTGCCATATTAGAAGACATCCACAAAAACATTGGGAAAAACAGTGCTCAGACAGGCTATGAATGTAATGATATTTTCTTGCAAACAAAAATGTAAAACTGCAATAAACTTCAAGAAACCAATCTACCATTCCATTTTTCTTTGCAGGTCGAAAATAAGAAGAAAATGACCTTTTCCTTTATTGTAAGCTGCACTATCATTGTTCCTTTCAATACAGAAATTATTGAACTGGGTACGCACAAGTATACCTAGTTTTTCATCAGGAGCACCCTCGCCTTGAAACGAACAAAAAAAATCGTTTTCCACTTAACTTTAAGTCAACCAAATCAAGTAATAAATGTATTAAATTCTCTTGAAAACAGTAAAAACTTCGTCTAAAATTTATGACAGCCTGAAGCTATTAGTGTGCTTACTTCTTAAGTATCTTTTTTCTCTTTATACTTGAGGAATCGAGAAAACCAATAACGTTACAATCAAATACAGATATAAGTATATTATACACAATGTGTAATGAAGCATTACCGCATTAAGTAAACAAATACATTTTGAATCATTAAAGGATAATAGAAAAATCGTGTCAATTTCTATTCTTCTATTTTGACTTGTAAGGGAAAATAAATTTTCAAACTGCTGAAAGGAGATTAAGCTCATTATTATGCATAAGTAAAAATAAAAACGATTTGTTTGCAGTATTTTGTGTTTGTTTTTGTACAGTTCTAATTACTATCAGTACAAAATGTACATATACCTAGATGCATACAATGTAATAAAAAATTGTTTGAAAAATTATTAAAAAACTGATTACATGCTAAACTTTTAGAAAAAAAATCTCAGGTTCTCACGTAACAAATATCACATTTTTTTTGGTTTATTCCCAACTCTTTCTTATAATAAGCAGAGAGGGAATTCATAATTAGAATAGATAATTATAAGATTAAGCTCATTATTATGCATAAGTAAAAATAAAAACGATTTGTTTGCAGTATTTTGTTTTTGTTTTTGTACAGTTCTAATTACTATCAGTACAAAAGGTATATGCATACAATGTAATAAAAAAATGTTTAAAAATTATTAAAAAACTGATTACATGCTAAACTTTTAGAAAAAAATCTCAGGTTCTCACGTAACAAATATCACATTTTTTTGGTTTATTCCCAACTCTTTCTTATAATAAGCAGAGAGGGAATTCATAATTAGAATAGATAATTATGAGTTGAAAACTGTTGTGGTAAATGAGATGTTTTACAGTGTTTTACAAAAGGAAATTTTGCCTCAAGTTATGTGTCTCCCTATGTTTACGACTGTCTGATGTACTTGGTAAAGATACTCTTAGAATATGAACCAATCCTTATATATTAGCATCACGCAGATCACATAATAACTATCAACGCCTGTTTATTTTTCACAAATACTGGTGTTCCTCCCTCACGAAGAAAATTTTAAAACATGCAGGGAAAATTAAGTTCTTTGCAGTTTAACATATCTACTCATTTCTCAGTTTCTCATCAATACTCACCGAGATATTTATTCACAAGGAGAAATGGCCGACCCCCAATCAACGAGTCATCAAAAACCTATCTATAAAGTTTGAAACCTCCCTGAAAAATGATTATTAGAAGGAAATTACTCCACCACACATTTTTTTATGAAAAACATACACCTCCAGTTTGGAACAAGTTGGGAAAAACAAATAAAACGTTTTCATTGCCTTATTGTATAGAAAATATCGATGATAAGCCGTGATTTTTCCCCTTTCTAGCCTAATTGCCAATTAAGTTGTTATTCTAAGCCTTGTTCACGGAATTATTCATGGACTCCATAGCCAATGAATTTGTAATGGGTTGCTTTAATATGTTAAAACACAACTTTCAATACGACCTTCCTTTTTTATAAGCTGCTACAGCTTTATTCTTGACCTGCAGAGCAATTACTAAAATTAGTCGCATTGCTAGTAAAAGGCAGTGTTTTCCAATTTTGTACAGGTGCAATTCTTCCGCAAGTATATAGCAACATATTAAACCTCTTCTTCTTTAAGCTCTTTCTAAATTACAGACTTTTCCCATTTAATATGTGTATCGTGGAACAAGTGCACGTCAAGCTATTTTACAGAAGAAGAATGATCAGCAGTTTTATTTAAAGATACTAACTTGTCGTGATCCGTGTTTGCGGAGTTTGTTATAACAATTCTACAATTTTCAAGATTCACGTCAATATAATATTGTCATTATAATCATTACGGCTGTCATGCAGTCACACTTTCCTCAGTGCACTACCCCTCTGTCAGTGGTGTCCTCCACCAAACAGACGACCAACTGTAGCTAACCAGATAAAACGGTTATATACTTTTTATAACATGTCACGTAAAATACTCTCATGCGTGGCTCATTCCACAAGAGGAAAAAGCTAGTTACTTGTTTGTAGGAGGGAAATTGAGTAGTTATATTTTTACAAGAAGCACTAAAAATTCTTTTCAAATCGTTTCCAGCCATGCCGCACTATTCCTCCTTGTCTACCTGTTGATTTTCAAGCACGTTCAGCACAGAGAACGAGACAATTTCAGTGTAGCAATCAACACGAAAAAAAAAATGAAATGAAACATAAAATTTTCTCCGGCCCTCTTCAGTTTTTACTACTTTTTTGTCTGTCATGTAATTTACCTGATTGTTTCTCTCAAAACCTTCAGTTTAAAACACTTCCAGTCCCTCTCGTAAATAGCGACGACTAACACCATGATTATCAGTTTTTTTCTCTCTGGTCCTTCATTTTTAGAGCTTCTCTCTCCAACCTGGACAGAAACATTTTCAAGTATACTACTACGACTGACTCCTTCTAGCTTGAGTCTACTTGAGAATTCAGCTTCTTTTTCCCATTCATCTTTACAAAGGTAGCAACAGACTTCTATCTGATAACACGGAGATAATATGGATCGAAAGTGGTATCGTCTTTCGTGGGGTGAGAAGAAAATGTGACCAAGTGAAAAATTGCCACTAATTTACGATGTCTCTCCCTTTTCAACCCCTACAAGTATTTTTATCGTTACAAAAACCTCTTGACAGAGCGAATGAAGCGAAGAAGTGTTCACTTGTTTCATCAAAGTTTTAAATAAGATACTTTCAGCTATTCTTCCATTATCCTCATATACATGGTTGGATGAACTCGATATAATCGGCTCAAACAAGGGTTAACAGATAAAAAGACAATACAACAATAAGGACCAACCAACTTGGCTTCTAAGCAGAAAATTTCTCAAGAGAAGCTTCATCAGAAAAAGCACTTGACCCGATAAATCCTTTTCAAGACGCATCATCAGTAAAACTCTGTAACTAGGCGTAGATCTAACAAACTCTCCGTATAACGTATCCAGTTTAAACATGGACAAGTTTATAAGGGCCTTTTCATATGAATCTCTTGTTACCGTTCTAGAGAGATGTTGGTAATCGTTAAATCACGAAATCAGCCAACTGCTAGACAGGCTGTCTTATTGACTTCAGGTATGCAAACAACAATACAAGGCTCTATGTAAAGCTCAACTCAGCAAACACAAAAGTTACAATTACAACGACAGTTTCGACAGAATAAAGGTTTCTTTATGAAGTGTCTCAACACATTACTCTGCAGTTTTTCCTCAGGAATGCGTACTCATAGCTATAAGAGTTATTCATAATCCCATTATTCTGAGGGATGATGATGCAGGAGAAGATTTTTTTGTATTGAAAACCCATAAAGTCATATTATTTAGAACTGATTCCCAACGAAGAATCCGTTTTTCAATAACAGAGTTTTCTTTTTTAAAGAGAAAAAAACATAAGTGTTTCTTATTATGATCTTTTACTAGAGCTACTACGCACATCTTCGCTTTCATCAGCGTGGTACCATATGAAATAGTAAACTTGGGCAATAAAAGTAAATACACGAAGTGCTTTTAAAGTATCTCTTTACTTTCATGTAAACAGCGTTATGAAAAGGAAACACAACAGAGCTCTCCTTTTTTATACTATTACGCATACGTAAATCACTCTTCTGATGGTGTAAAACAAACGGAAGCAGTGTTTTTTAAAAGAACGGCATCTAGAAAATGATGACGATCATATGTGGAGAAGAAGAAAATGTCTGTTATGATGTAAATTTTACTTTCATCAAAGAGAATACATACTGGTTTGAAGTGTTAGTAATCTGAGATTCTTTTTCCTGTCATGACAGAGTCACATATATGAAGATCAGAATGATTTTGTTCAATGTTTAGATGTACTGTAAGGGTAATATGAAGAAGCTCCACTGATTCATTGTCAGCATTGACTCAATGAATACGTCAGTAAGATGATTTTATTATTTCCCTCATTTACCTTTAAATTTTTCATGTAAATCGTATCAAATTTGAAGTTTGTTTATTGAGCTTTATCCTTGTGGGCTACTGGAGTATTTAGAATGCTAGTTGTGATCTCAGCAAAATAAAGAAGATGACTGTATGATGATGAACGCTTTGTTGTTCTTCATGAGCCCTGATGACAGTCATAAAACTTGAGAGCTGGGGGAATATTAGTTACATATACACTTCAATGTTTTCTCATTTCTGGACCAATTTTATGCCTACTTTACTCTCATAAAAACTATAAACTTTTACTCAAATTAATTTACAACATGTTGTAAATGAGATTGAACAGATCATCGGAGCAGACAGCAAACACGACCGAGGCCAGAAAAGGTTACACAAAGTCAAAAATAATATTTTGACGTCTTTCGTTCCACCCGCTTCTCTGTGCTTGGAGATGTTAGTTCCCACAAGAAACTTAAGAAGACTGTTTATGAAGTCCAGAGAACAACTTTTCCGTTAAAAGCTTCCACATAATGTTTTTCTTTCGCATCTCGAGGGAAAACATTATCCGGTTAAGTCAAAAATAATATTTTGACGTCTTTCGTTCCACCCGCTTCTCTGTGCTTGGAGATGTTGGTTCCCACAAGAAACTTAAGAAGACTGTTTATGAAGTCCAGAGAACAACTTTTCCGTTAAAAGCTTCCACATAATGTTTTTCTTTCGCATCTCGAGGGAAAACATTATCCGGTTTCTTTAACAAATCATTCTGATGTCCGAAACGGGAAGCAAATCCGGGGTTAAATGGGCTTATGTTTCAAACATACTATACGCCTTAATAGATGAAAATTATGTGGCAAGTCAATAGCTCAGAATTGTATTTATTGTTCTTGATTTGTGATTAAAAGCCTCATTAAGATTACACAGAATCCAGAAAAAGGGATAAATCAGCCTGCAAAAGGTGCAAGGACAGCATGCTGGTAGCTATATTACTTCCTCTCATGGTGTTTTCTACAAAAAACCGGATGCTACTGACCATTTGTATCGTGCCGAAAACGAGTTAATATTCACACATTGACACTCGGGAAGCACATCGTTATTTAGAATGGCTCTATTCTTATTATGATCCGGGATATTGCTGAGTGGTCACTTTCATTTCCACTTAATTTAATCCATGCATCTGAAACCGTCTCGTGTATCCTTTGAGTTTAATCATTATCGTAAGTATTTCCCGTCCCTTTTTTTTCTCTCTAATGCTTTTCATCATGTTATCCCGCTCCTGAAGAAAAAATCTTGTAGCCTTTTGTTATTCTGGTTCATTATCTTTCATGGAACAAGCAGAGCACACTTATGCATTCTGAGAATGATTGCTCTCGAACAAGCGGTCATCCGGACACCGACAGCTCATCAACGGGCTAAAAATAAAGGTATTAGGATGTGATACCTTTTACAACGAATAATTTATATGAAACGTGCTACCTGCATTTATAATACGACCTTTTATATAACAATAGCCACACTGCGCAGTATCAACTTTATACATGATTACTTGCAAGTCCTGTTTTTGTTCACCTCATTACTCCGCGGTTTTCAAGATGAGTCTTAACTCTATTGTTTCCATATAATCTGCCCCGACTACCAAGAAGAACTGAAAAACATTCATCCGCTCAGAAGCGAAACAACTTCCTCTATTGGTATAATAAATGAAGTCTATGAAAATCTGCACTCATGTTCATTTGTTAAAACGGTCATTTACACTAATAAATGGACGTTTCACACTATATGTTTTTCAAAAAACTTATAAATTACAAAAGGATGTTGTTGAGTAAATTCCGAATAAAGTTTACATATTGTT
>JAAXOA010000753.1:0-20025 GCA_036561885.1 Salina celebensis
TTCCGCTCCAGTTACTTCCTTGTGAGCAGTCACATTCGTCCGTGCCGCTAGAAGACGAACCAGGCGTAGTGATGATGCAGTGTTGTACCCGATCATCCATATCGTCCATGTCATCGTCCGCACCGGTCAGGTCAATGACAACATAGTCATTTTCGGGTGTTGGAGGACGGACTCCGTCTTGAACATTCTTGAGGCTCTCGCTTGCACCAGAGTAATTCCAGTTCAAGTTGATGAACCAAGAGATGGGTATAGGGAAGTCCATGCAGTGAGCACAACCAGGGCAGACTTTGTCGTTGTGGTTGAGGTACAGCTTCAGGCATTCCCAGTGAGCCACAAGGTTGCAGCAAGGCGCCTCCACTCCCATCCAAAATCCTCCTTCGGTGCACAATTCGCACTTGAAAGCTCCGCTTGGTCCTGCCATTTTGGTAAATACAGAGAAAAATTTCAAAACAGATTAGTGCTTGTTATAAAAAAATATTCTGTGATACTCCAATTTAGTTTGGTAGTAATGAGGAAATGATCAACTTCGTTTCCAAAACGGTACTGACAAATCATGATCTTTTATAGTGAATTACGTATGGATCAGAAAAATGACGGTTTTTAAATTCATATTTTAAAAAAATGTAACGATATTTTTTGATATTCCAGTAGTAGTAGAACAACTTTATTTCTCCAGTATCAAGTCGTAAAAAATGTCATTAGGTAAAAGACTTAAGCGGATGTACAAGTCGGCGTTCATGAAACGAGAGAAAATGTAAACAAAATTTTGTCTCAAAGCTGCAGCTGCCTTTGATACATAAACAAACTAAACTGAGAGAAAAAATGTCATAACCAGCCTAATGATTCATCAAGCTTTGTTCATGAGAAAAGATACGTTTTTCATCGAAGTTTTGTTTGCAGCTGCACAATTGGAAGCTTACTAAAAATATTAATTTTTACTTTTTGTAGCGCTTAGAATGATTTCAAAATTGGTAAAGATCGGTTGTGCTCAGTCCCCTCTTGCAGATAGTGTCTTTGTAATCAATCAAACATGAAGCTAATTGTTTTTCTATTGTTATTGCGTGGGGCATTATCCTGCCAGCAGTCAGACCCTTGCGTTTTTTGTGTGCGACAAGGGTGCGAGTATTCAGTAATGGAATCGGGGGAACATCACTGCGTTTCCTCTGCTGAATACCTTGAAGATGTACAGCTTGTTGTCGACCATGAACGGCTGTGTGCTCTTGTAATGACCAAAGGCCACCCGAAAACATTTGTGGTAGATCAGGAAGTAATGCCTCCTCGTACTGAGCCTGTTGCTGTGTTGAATGTAGATCCCATTCAAAGTGTTGCTCGTGCTGATGCTTGGAATGAAGGTGAGCGGCGTTCTTTTGTAGCCGAATCTGCTTTGAGTGACAGTGATAATGACAACAACGACTGCTCAAAAAATGCATCGTGCATATCTTGTGTGCAACGGAACTGCCAGTTTGTCGTAATGACGAATAATGAGCGTCTTTGTGCCCCAAGCTCTGATCACCTGGATGACGTAGTAATTATAATTGATCATGCTCGTATTTGCATTGAAATGCATGAGCTGGTAGGGTTCAATGTGGTTGAGGATCAAGCGGATGCAGTGCCTTTGGGTGAAAATGAAAGCATTGATGTTACAAGCACCGTAATACCATCAAGTACAACTGAACCCAGTATTATTAATGATAAAATCCCAGAAGACAAAACACACACAGCAGTAATTAATGAGTACTCTGTTGTTGTCGGGGCAAGTTCAACAGACAATATTGCATTTTCTTCTTCCACACCAGCTCCAAAAAAGGAAGTAGATGAAGATTTTCTCACGAAAAACAACAAACGGACACCGCAGACTGATTACCATTTCACTGATGTTGCAACTTCTACAGAAAAGATTTTACCAGCCAGCACATCTTCAACAACAGTTCCTAAGATTGTAGATGCACATGAGCTAGCTCGGGAATATTTCCTTACGGAAAAATACGAACAGACAACAAGTTCATTAAACAACAGCATTCTGGCTACCTCATATTCGACTTCCGCACCATCTCCCAAAAAGGATGTTGATGGGTCAACTTTGAGTGGCAACGATAATGACTCTGTTTCTGTTGTCTATACCCAAAACTCGTCATTGTTTGAAACATCAGTGCAAAAAGAAGAAGAAGACCTTTCAGTAACGGAAGGTTTGATCGAGAAAACAACCCAGACTGTAAAGTCATGCTCTTTTCCCCCATTTTATGAAAAAAGTACATTGTTGAGTGGAATGACTGTTGCTCCTTTAGAATGCCCACTGGTAAGCCATCTTTTCAATGATCATGTTGCGTACTTGTTTATTAGTCTCTGAGTGTAAAAGAACGTTTTGCATTTATTCAACAGGATATTAAGGCAAAGTATATTGCCAACCTTTGTTCTATTGCTAAGATGACCTCCCGCATTGGTTTAATGGCTTTTGTTGGGACTGACCTCGCCTTTCTTGCTGGCAACCCGACCCTTACAGAAAAGAATCTATGCCGGGACCTTGGCAACACCAAGAGAATATGTCGTAGAATATCTCATCGTAAAGAAGCAGACTGGAACCCTCCCAGACTACAAAGTGGTCCTCATTCATCCCTATTTTCTAGCATTTCAACAAACACTTCCTGCTCCAAGGTAATTACATTGAAATATTTTTTTGTGAAAAAGGTAGTTCATGAGTGTTCAAGAGAACTTTTTTATTTTTAAAGGGATACCTTGAAAAACTGGAGCACCGCCTGGCAAGAAGCATCTGCTTGGGTGGAAACCTTTTTCAGGAGCTAGTTTCACAACAGGACATTAATCACTATGACATGGCTTATGGCTTACTTAACATGTCCTTCCGCTACCCTGAAACGTGTGAGGCTCTGCTTCAGCGCCGACGGACTTGCCTTCCTTAACATGTTTACTTCTTTTGTTGCTTGTACAGTGCAATAAACAAAGCTTGTAACAAAAGACTGATATTGATCTTAATAATAACAATATCAGCCTCCTCTCACAAAACTTTACTCCATGCCTGCCTTTTAAAGAAGAAAGGAGAGTTCCTAATGAAAACAAAATATACATGCATTTTATTAAAATATATTTCCTTTAAATAAATCATATCTTAAATGGTACTTGGTTTTGCGTTTCGAACTTATTGCTCCATCCAAAATCGGATATCATCGCACCTGCTGTTCTAGTTTCATTTTTTTGAGAAAAAAGGCAAAAAAATCAAACTAGAAACATCTCATCAGAACATTCGCAGGTGGCATTTCAAGCCATTTAAATGTTGACGCATACCCCGTTTATAGTTTTGCTAAGAAACCAACCCAAAGTATGTAACTATGCGCCCCAACCACTACTTTAACAGCAATGGCTGGCCTAACTCAAATTGTGTAAAGAATTAATTTTGGAGATAATATACGGGGTTTGGGTGGTCTCGGTGTTTACATTTTCATTCAAAAACACTTGGCAAACTTGCCACAAAATGTCTCCTTGTTGCACTTACACATTATCATGTGAAGATTCAGTCCAATCTGATAAATGTTGACGATGTCTCTTAATTTCACTGGTAACAATTTGTATATATTGTTACATTCAACGCATACTGATAACGTCATTTGGGCTTTCGTGGGGTCAACTGAACAAATGCATTCGGATATGCGCGAGAAGAGTTTCATAGCTACACTATACTGTTGTCCTACCTCGGAAATAGAATCGGTTTTTTCTAGGGATGACACATTAAATTCAAATAAAACTTTTTTACACAAGTCACACGGAACATAATTAGATTCGTTATGATTCGACTTACAATTTTTGTAAACGTCCTTAAGACTTTTATACAGTTTCTCACATTTCTTCAGATAATCTATATCAGTTGTCAAGGGGATCAAATCTGACGAGGTAATATTTGGAGTACTCGAAATTTTATCGGCTACTAAGCCACTGAAACATGTACAATATTCATCCATCTTGTAACTGCTAATTTTAAACTACTCTAGGGAAAAGGATTTGTGCATACACACTTATTCATATCGTGCAAAACATTATATACCAACTGGAAAATTACTATTTTAAGATATAATTCAAGTTCCACATTTCTTACATCCATTCCCATTACCATGTAGAACAAATCTTCTGTACAATCGTTACAAAGAACTTTGTCACCAGTGTTTTTGTGAAAAAGCTTACATGTTCTTAAAAATAACCGTAGCATAATAACTATATAGGTGCACTCAAGAATATATTCTTTCTGTCTTGCTTCATTGAGAATTTGACATGCGTCTTTACCTTGCAGCTGGGAAAGTAAAACCCTTTCACCTGCAAAGTTATGACTACAATTACACCGTGGGTTCATTTAAAGAATACCGTTCCTGCTGCACATAAAACAAGCCATCCATACCATCATGCACTTTTGGAGGCTGTGGTAAACCTCACCACACAGATAAATCTTGCTGTCGTCGACACTTGTGCACGCTGTTAGAGAAGCCAGAAAAAGAATATTTTGACACTTTGGACAAAGTAAACTTAGGTCGTTTGTTTTTTTATGATGGCGAAGACATCTCCTTACCAGACGCCGAAGAGCAAAGAAAATTGGTTCACTGCTTAGTCTAAAGTGCAATATATCTCGTGCAATAATCCTAATACCAAAAGACTTTCTTATCTCTATTCTCCCTTTTACGAAAGTGTCGAAACACACGCATTTCTTCTCCATTCTACTGTCCTATTTTTTCCTATCACAATTACACTTAATACTAATTTCCTTTTTGCAAAATGAGTCACACTTGTCCCACACCTCGGAAATTATCTCATAGTAAAAATCTATTATCAAATACATGTCACTAATATGTAAGTTTTTGGTCCAAGGGGCAACTTGAGAAAGATAGTGCATAAAAAGCTCTGCCAAACATTGTGTACAATCGAATTTCTTTTGGCTTTTGCCGTGGTTTACTCTGCACTTTGTAACAATCTCCCAAGTTCGCGCATAAGTTGAGGCTACGATTTTTTGTATGTTTTCTCTATAAAAAATCTCATCACGTATTTTCCTTTTCTCAATCTTCTCTAACAATTGCTTAAAACGTTTGGAATACCGATAAAAGCAAACGTAACATTTTTTGTTTGGACAAAGCTTAACAATTAAAATTAATATAGTAATTATTAAAATGATTTTACTGTCTATTGGAGGATGTGGTGGCTGGAACATTGTAAGAGCTAACTTTAGCAGGTGTCTTTTAAGATATCTTGTAGAGGAATATGATCTAAAATAGGAAGCTCATTGGTAGACAATGAGGAACAAGGAATGGGGCTACCTTGGGGATTAAAAGTTCTCACAAAAGTTTGCAGACTATTTTCCGTATCTAACTGTGCCGTGTCCTTATTTTTATTACAATAATACGGGCAAGTTTTAGTGACTTCAAGAACCGTCTGGAAAAGAAACGCGCAAAGTTCAATGGAGAAAGTTTTTTTGTGCACAGGATAATTACGATCTAGAAAGTCTTTATAATTTAGAATGCAAACTCCACAAACAATGGCAGGCTTATGAGGTAAAGAGTTGGGTTTAACTTTTTTATCGACACTTTTTGCTCTACTTCTTTTCTTTGCTGGCGAAGGAGACTCGCGTTTACCTATCGAAGCTCGGTAAGGGGATCTAGGCTTTCCCAGTCTAATTCTTGGTGGACTTCGAAGCTTATGTTTCATTTTAAAGAAAACTTTAACTAGAATACGCCTTTTTTCTACGTGCTTCGTGGTTGGCTAACACTTCGTGCTTGGGTAAGCAGCCGTAGTTGCCACATGCAAAATGGGGCTGAATATTACGGCCGGCTGCTGCTATGATTTTATTGTAGAATCTAACGGCAACACGTTCATTCTTGTCCTTGTCAGTTGTAAGAGTTTCAATTGCATGAGAATAAGGATAGCGGCGGAGACGCAAATGAATGAAATATAATGAAAGGTGACCACATAAACTAGAATAGTTATTTTGATGCACTATTGTATTAGATTTGGTAATGGGATATGGGTAGTTTAGGCCGTAATAGTCCAACTTTTGGGCAAATGAGTCGTAATAATCAGTTAATATAGTTCCTTCTGGAGATAAGTATGTGTAAAATGCAATCCAATGTTCCCCCTTACCAGTACTTTTATCTGTATTCGCAATCACAATAATAGTTCTTGTAGAAATTTTTACCTTAAAGAGAAAGTCACTTGCCACAGTGTAGACGTCTGCAGAGCCCTGGGCGAGATACTCCACACAGGAGTGAAGAGAAATAGAATCCATCCGGCTTTCACTTGTACCGGTGAACAAGTTTTCAAACAAGAGTTAAAAGTATGCTATTTAAAAATATTGTAAACTAGTCACTACTTATCTTCTAAAAAGTCTGTTTTCAAATAAACGTTATTTTTATCCAATTGAAGAATCTTGGGTCTTTCGAAATAGATAACAACATTTGTATTTTCTGAAAGGTTTTCTTTGAACGTCAGTTGCAATCTGATCGCACCTGGTGAATCCAGCATTAATCTATCCCTTTTATCTGGGAGAGAATTGATCAAGGGCACAATAAAGCTACCGTACTGAGAATATTCGTCAGTGGTTATTCCACACTTTTCTAATCCGTTTTCGTTTTTAACGCTAAGCAACTGGCGGTAATAGCGAACATACTCATCATCAGCGACAGATATTCTGGGTGCAGATGAATAAACTAATGTTTCATTGTTTTGTGTGAATCTGAACGCTGATAGTTTATAATCTTTAAACATAAAAGGGCATTTATTGTAGCTACCGAAGAAAGCTTGGGTGGGAATAAGAGCAAAACAAGCATAACTGGGGCACACATTCATTAACACTTCAGAGGTGTGGTTTATTTGCCCCTTTGGAATTACGTAAGAGATTGCCTCATAATCATAATAGGGTATGGATAGTATCTTTCCACTATTCAGTGCTGTGTTTAACTGGGCGTCTATGCGGCTATGGCTAATGCATTTAGTTATATCAAGGGTTATGTTACGGATTATGATTTTATCCGTAAAAGATACGTTTTCTGCTAGCCCAGAACCATTAAGGTAAAATGTATTTGGCGCCAGTCTAAGTGTTATTGTTAATGAATGTCCAGGAGGAAGGTATCGCTGCGTATCGAAGATTCCGTGGCTTAACCTTCCATACGTTTCAAACTGTTTTTTCTGCGCTAGTGCTTTTAAGCTTTTATAAGCACTGTTGTCGTCAGATATTTCAGATGCATTATCGTACACATACAAACCTTCTACCTTGCATCTTGTTTTAATATCTTCGGCAGAGTTATACAATTTTCTATTAATGTAACCTGCATAGGAATAGTTGTTAATGCCATTTGTTATAGCTACACCATCAACTTTAATGTCCAAACTTTGGAACAATGTGGAGTGTATGGCGTTACCAACCGATGTCAAGCTAGTGGCAGGAAGACGTGCCCCAGCTGCAGTTGTAACCGACAATTCCAAATTTAAAAATATCTTGTTAAGTTTAAGCCAGTAAACTGGATTTGAAGAGTAATGAAATTCAACAACATCTTCCCCTTTGGTCTGAGGAATAAGTTGCTCAATAACAGAATTCAGGATTGAGACATCCGTTGCTGGAATCGATGTCAAATCAAAGTGGCTAAGATTAATTGCAGCTCCCATTGGAGGTTGCTGCTCTAATTCCAGCTTGCGCTTCCTGCCCGACTCCATTTTTACCTTTTCTTTCTTTTAACAGAGCGCTTCTTTTTAGCTTTTTTCTTCTTCACTTGTCGTTTTTTCTTTGAGCGTCGTTTCTTTTGTCCGATTCGGTCAAACGATACTTTTAGACTGGAGAATTTCCGTCGTCCTCTACCTATTTGTAGTCTTTTATTTTTTTTGCTTACTTTTCTTTTTTTTCTTACTTTAGCTGGTTTGGTAGCATTACTAATTACCGCCAAGTCAGCAGGAATCTCTGAGGAATCCATATTTATTCTAGAAACTTTTTACGAAAGTGAAGAGTGGCACTGGTTGGAAACTTGGAAAAGTCAAGATAAGAGTTCTTGTCTGTAAGAAGGCCCAGTTGAATCTGAGTGACATGGCGGCAGACGATGTCATTATATAATAAAAATTGCGGTACATATGTTGTCCTTTTCAAAAAATCTGTTTCTTGTCGCTCTACAACAGCAAGAACCTTCTCTTGTCTTCCAAGATACACTTGATTGCGTATTATATTGGTAGTGACGCACAAGTTTGGCGATGGTTGTACTAATTTTGGAACGAAAATTTTGCCTTTCCCTTCAAATCTGAAGTCGTCGTCTAACAATAGATACTTATTTAGAAATGGAGATAGTGTGACACGCATATCAGAGCAATTCCATTCGTAAAGTCGCTGTTCTTTTCTTACTCTCATTGTAATGTTAAAGTTCACTCTACTTAGCTTTAGTACAATTTCAGACAAAATTGTTGTTGCAGTAGGGAATCCCTTGCATTGGTCTAGGTCGATATTGTGAAGCAGATGTACCTCTTTAGTTATTGATCCCAGTTTTGAATGCATTGCAAAGGTGCCGTAAAGGGCGACATTGGGTGCGGCGGGTGACACGTGCTCACCACTTGCAAATGAACTTGTGTTAAAACCAAGAATATTTGCAAGAACTGGAGATATTATAAGCCGAGTATTTTCAGCAAAACTAAACTTGATAATTATATTTTGAAACTCCCCACGAGACAAACGTTGCGTAAACATTACATCGATTCCAGCCTGCTTGCATATTCCATTAAGTTCCGTTACAAATGAACCAAAAGATGACCGCTTTTTTTGTATGCGTATTTCGTTTCTTGGCCATCGTTCGGCTGTTAGCTTATTTTCACCCTTGGCTAGGTCATAAAACTCATTATTGTTTGTCAGTGCAGGCGAAAAAGGGTCTTCAGTTTTCACCGGTTTGTACATGTCATAATATGACAAATGAGTTAGAGCAACTTCATATGCCGTCATATCATAACATTTGAAAGGAAAGGGATTAGAAAACTTGTAATTAGTGTTTCCATCAAACGAGTCATCACACTCGTTGCTTAATAAGTGAACCGTAAAAGCCTCCATTTTATGATGCAAGCGATAACTCCTGATCTGTGTAAACTCCTGGTAGTTCTTCTTTACTAGAATTCTGAAGTTGGTATGAAACTACCGGATACGTATCACGCTTACTTATAACAGTATAAATTTGCTTGCTATAGTTGGGTAAGTATTTTTTTGAAAAAATATTCATATATTCACGAATTCTTACTTTATCGCCAACATTGTATTTACCTTTTGGTCGTTTTTTGGTTATGAGTCTATGATACATTTGGGAAAATGCAATTCCACTGTTACGGTCACTGACCGTTAGTGGTTTCATGTTATGCGCAAAATGGACAGTGTTATTATATTTTCTCTCGATTTTGTATATATCAGAGACCCAGTCTTTCGTACCCTTGAGACTTAACAGTTTGTAAATGAAGTTTTTCAGGCGTCTCACTGTGCGCTCACATATTGACGCCTTGTTGAAGGTTTTTGCAACTTTTTGCGTTATGCCATATTTATTAAGCAGCGCCTGGACATCCCGGTTGACAAATTCTTTCCCGTTATCATGACTCAAGTAGGAGGGAAAGCGTTTTCTCCCTCTGCTCATTCGAACTAAACATTTCTCCAAAGCTATCGCTGTCTCTATTTTAGTCTTATGCTTGATGGGTTCTAAACTGATAACCTTGGAAAATTGATCTTGTACTAAAAGACAATAGGCATTGCCTTTATTTTGATGCTTGTTTTGAAACTCAAGCAAGTCACAGCAGTAGCTTTCAAAAGGACGGTTAATGATTATTGCTGGTCGCGTTATTTTTCGTCGAAGTGGTCGATGTCTGGAGAAAGCCTCAATCTTTGAAAGCGACTTTTCGAGATCTCTAAGGTTATACGCATTCTTGTTTGCACGTGCAAATTCTGTAAGGCTAGTTAAGCCACTTGGCTCAAAGACATTTCCCCATGCTCGTTCTACTAAAGAGTCAGATATCACTTTCACCTTTTTCTTCCTTTTCATTCTTGGTCTTGCCATTTTTTCTCTTGGCCTTGCGTTCAGCTTCTGCTTTCTTTTTTTCTTTTTTTAGTTTACTTTGGAGGCGCATACATAACAAACTTAACGGGGCTTTGCATAATGACAGCAGTTTAAGAAAACTAAGTAACTGTGAAGGCTTTTGCCCATTCCCTGTTACAGCGTACGCTGAATGTTCCAACACATTCCAGTCAAGTGGGATGTCATCTGGTGAATGTGTTACATTCCCCAAAATGTTCCATTTAAGTCCTGCAGCGCTGAGCAAAGTTAATATTTGCTTAACACGCTTTGCAATTCGTAGAGGGAACTTTTCTACATGTATACCATATTCCTTGTTTTTTAAATAACTATCGAAATTGTCCCTATCAACTAAATAGAAAACTTTAACTGCCTTGGATGACATGTTGAACTGTAAGATGAACAATTTTATGTAGTACACAGGCTAGAACTTTTTTTACCTGTATCTCGTTAACCATTATGACGTGGAGTGATTTTTTTTCGTTTGTTCTATTTATTCCACCGATTTCGCTGAGAGACTTTCCCAATCGAATTATTTTGCATTTGTGGCATATGTGAATACAGTACTTCAATGACGTTATCTCCTCCCTAGTTGCTTTGGAAATGAGGCCTTGGTATCTTTTCCCGCTACTTTTAAGTAATTGCAACAGGAAGGAAAAATTTAAAAGTATTTTTTCGATCATTATGAAGGACGGAAAAACATTAATCCCTCTTTTAAAATTAGGCCGGATCGATATCGCAAATCTTCGTTTGTGCTTGGATGCAGTGAAATGAAGAAATGACCATACTTTTCTTTGGTGCACATCTTATAGGCTTCAAGAAGAAAGTTTGCATCCTCGCCGAAATTGCGAAAGAAATGTTGAATTTGACTTTCATGAAAATTCTTAAATAGTACAAAATGACTAGCATTAAGTGCCCATGGTCTTCCACACTTCGCATAGAGCAATTGTGTTTGAAACAATAGCGTAATTTTATGGTGATGCGATTTTTCTAGAAACAAACTTGTAACAAATTTGCGATTAGGCTCCGAGTCCAAAGCCCCGGTTAAGAAATCATCGCAAACTAATAGTGTCGACGAGCTATTTTTCAGTTCTTCTTCTGCATCTTCCTTAGATGAAACAAATATTACGCTTGGATCGGTGTTTTTTAATTCTTCAAACATGGGCTGATCGTATTTGTACATGTAAACTACCTTTTCATGGGGATGAGAAAAGATTCCATCTCTATGCTTTATCACATCCATGCAAAATTTCGTTTTGCCACTTCCGGATTTTCCTACGATGAGTAAGGAAGTATAAGATTTAATTTTCAATTCCGACAACTTAAATGATTCCATTGTTATTTTTTATACATACAACTTAATCAATCTACGATGTTCCGAGTATAATATTAAATGAATTTTGCGTTCAATGCGTAGCCTATCGGCCGTAACATAGAGCCAGTATGGCTTTCGATAATCACTCCACTCAGTGTCTTCAGAAATATAGTGTATAATTGGTTGATGATCAAATGAGACACTCTTTTTAACTCTCGTTTCTTTAGCGTTTGGATCCATACTGAGCAGGTAATTCATTCGACGCATTGTCTTAAGCTAAAATGCCCCTTAGGTAACGAAAATGAATCACTGAACCATATTCGGTTTCCATCTCCATGAGAAAGAAAAAGTCTAGACTTTTCTTGAAATCGAAGTGTACCATCACGCTTAATTTTTGTTGTTTCATAAGAAAAAGTTCCACTAAAAGATTTGTTCAGTATTTTCTTGTATACATTATGATCGACTAAAAACTTTCTAATTCCCTTACAAGTAGAGCAGTTAGAACAAAGTTCATTTATACCATGCACGCATGAAGTTCTACTTTGAAGCATGGAATAGCTTTTCTGTCTTAGCGATAAAAATTCTACACAATAAAATCCCTCGATGCGCCATTTCCCAGCAATGTTTTTTGTTGATGTGTCATGCATGATGTCATCGTCCGGCAATTTACTAAAGTCTAAAACATCTCTGAGCTTCTCTAACTTTTCTGTAAATCTTTCTGCATTTGGAATCTTAATAACAGCAGAGTCAGTGACAGCATACAATAATCTAGCTTCTTGGCCAAAAACTGGTTTAACGCGATTATAAATAAAGTCGTATAACATAAACACAGACATTTGAAGCACATGATATGCTATCAATATGTTTCTTACAGGTGGACCTTTCTTTTTTTGCATATAAATAATTGCCAAGTCTTCATGTACTGCTGCGGCGTCTTTAAAGTTTGATTTGGAAAGGTGTCTTTCAGCTGTCTTACGATTTGTAGCCACTATTACGTTGATAAGATCTCTTCTCTGGAGAAATTTCCCAACGGCTAAGTTCACCATTGATTTTGCAATATGCGATTGAAATAAATTTTTCGCTGCCGATCGCATTTTTAAGCATGAATGACCAAAAGGTGCAAGATGAAGGGAAACACGGTAACTGATAACCGAATGAATTTCAAGCAGTTCCATTCCGTGTGACAAAAACAATTTTAATAACTTGTGAGAGATACATATATTTCTTTTGTCATATTGTGACAGATCTATTTTCGGCAAATCATCATTTTCATTGTCAGAAAGTCTTGAATAACCAAAAGGGAAATCTTTCGAATAATCATGAATTTCAAATGGATATTTAAGCGAGCATTCAATGATATACCAAATGCTTTTTGATTCGTCGATTTCAAAAATGTTAAATGCTTTAACCTCGTCAGGCGTTAAAAATTTATAATCCTTGTACGGCATTGGACCAGTGATAATGTGTGCATATTGTGCACAATTGTCTACCCACAAGCACTCAGTGGAATCACTGTTCTCACTTATTGGTCTATTTCCTAAACGGTCACTTTGAAAACTTTCTCTTCTTGAATTGGAAATGCATACTCCAGGCAACATGGAGTTTTCTAACTTTTTTACAATGCGCCCATCAAAAATATTGTCAAAATCTGTTTTACTCGTAAATAACATTGCTGCATGTGCATAATTACTTAATGTTGTATCCCAAAATGGATTTAATCCCTGGTTGTTGTCCATGCAGTATTTTCCATATGCTATTATTAGAGATGATAAACAGTAAACATCACTCTCTAATGCCTTTTCTGCTAGATCTCGTAATGAGTTACACTTAAAATAGTTGTATGCTGTCTTGGCGATATTACAATGTTTACCAGATACTCCCGCGGGATATCTTTGATCCTTAAATAAATTTTGTGGTGGTATATTGATATCGTTAATTGAGCTGGTGCATGGGAAAGGAATTCCATTGCGCATTATTTCAAATTCAGACTTATTGTTAGCAATTTCATTGAGTAAATACAAATCACAATCATCCATGCTCTGAAACAAGTCATGAAGCATAAAACCATTCATATGATTACCAATATCAATAAACTGCAAACTGTTGTTAACCACAATAGAAGCATAGTGATCAGCAGATTTCATAGGAATAATGTGAAGAGATTTTGTTCCTCGTGTTACGAGATGCGATAGAAATGTTTTAGCGTGCAACGACAAATCGTATCCATATACTGGAACACGCTTTTTTGGGGTTACCTTAAGATTACACTGTGAACAAATATAATGTAGTGGATCACCTGGCTGGCGATGTGGGATTACATGACCATACACCAACCGAGACCAGTGGTCATGATGACGAACCAATTTGTTTGTTTCGGATGGTAAAGTGCCACACAAATAACACTCTTTTGTACTTTTAAGTTCTTCATAATTTTCTTTAGTTGACTTAAGAGGATATGGATCATTTTCAAATTTTTCCGTATAGTAGCTCGATTGCATAAAAAGTGAATCAAAGAAATAATTCACACTTTCTTCACCAATAAACGTTCGCTTATAGATTTTTTTGAACTCGCTAGTAAAACCAAGCAAGGAAAACCCATTAATTACTGTTTCATTAGATTCAGTTGAATAGAGTAATTGATAAACAAAAAATACAGTCGGAACACATAGTCTATAAAACTCATCGTACTTAACGCATTGGCTTTTGGGGAAATTTATGCTTGCGAAGTCTTGCTGAAAGCATCGATCTTCGTGCTCAATCGAACTAAAATAACCAAAGCAAAATTTACAAATTCCCAGAAATTTTTTAGCTCGTACACGCATAAACGCTTTGATATCAATTATTGACACATAATGAAAGTCTGCTGTATACTTTATTTGTTCATTTAGAGGTAAATCTTCTTTTGATAAAAGAAGCAAGAAAACATGCTTCTCTCGGTTTATTTTTGTTAATCTTAAGGGTATGACTTCACCAGCCGTACTAGAGTAACGTACCACTGTCACACTTATATCATTTAATAATTCAAAATCATCAATTGACGAAAAGTCGTCCCCATAGAAGCCGTCGTTATGCTTTAAACAATTTGCATATTCTTTAAAAGTCTCAGGTTTCTCCATAATTCGTTTAAGTGTTCGCTTACAGTTATTTTTTACTTCAAGTATGTTTTTTCCATTCTTATCAACAATGCTTTTATAGTTCAAACATGCTGCTACGGATATGAGGAAGCAATTTTCAGTCATCGTTTTACAATTCAAAAGACCTTGGCGTCTTTGGAGTTCTTTTGTCAACGGTAAGTACCCTTCGGCTAGCCTCGGAATGTATTTTAAAAATGTAATTTCCAGTTTCTTTACGTATCTTATTAAAAGCCCAGACAGTTCATGTGCTAACAGATGGCATAATTTCGTCATATAATTCATGCAGTTTGATATCGTGTAGTCAATGTAGTTTGGATGAGAAATTTTGAATGGAAACGTGGGATAATATTTAACTACTTTTCGTTTATCCTTTGGACTGTAAAACAAAATTTGATAGTTGAATTTCATACGAACACTACCGTGTAGATCTATGAGTTGCTTTGCAAGTTCAGTTATGGGAGCACGAAGACTCTCTGTTGCGTCTTCAATTGACTTAAACTTTTCATTTGGATAGTCATGTATAAAGCCTGCAATGGTATACCGAAAAGAACTTGGTGCTGGGGTAAAGTAAGGATTTCCTTCTGCATCAACAGGTATCTGGATACTTGATACGCCATGGCCCTTCTGAATATCTTTGTTTGGCACATATGTGCACTTGTGGCTATGCTTTTTGAACCATGCGATTCCGCAGTGGTCACAACGATGATGGTTATCAACATGCTCCTCCCACAACTTAAAGTCATCTGTGCGCCACTGACATAATCCACACTGGATTATTTTTTTAACACAAAGTTTATCTGCCATTTTAAAATCTTAAATGCGTTCTGTTTCAAGTTAAAACTAACACTACTGGAAAATTGTAATATCAATTTAATTTATTCGAAAAAATACTCTACCAATGGCTTTGACGAACTTATCACTACGTTATCAAGTTTTACACACCGACTCAAGCTTGAGTAAATTGCTTTATCACGAAACTTGAATCCATTAAAATTTACAACAATTTTTTCGAGCGTTCTAGATTGCGCTTTAAAAACAGTCAGTCCGTAGCATGTCCGCAAAGGTAAAAATTGTACGTCATAAAATGAATTTGTATGTAAACAAAATGCCTTTTCATTAACACATGGCACTGGAACCGTTCCATCTTCCAGCCTTGGTCCTGTATAACCTTCTATGTCCAAAGAAACAAAAGCCGGTAGTACGTCTTCATCGTGAACGTAATACGCATGCTTAATAACCGCACGGCTTCCATTCGTAACTGATTTTACAGTGCAAAGATTGCGTGTGACTACCACGTTAACTCCTTCCCCAATAAAACATGGGAAGTATTGCTCTGCACAAGTTTCACAATGTGGGATGAGTATTGCTTTAGCTACGCGTATAGGAATGTTTTTATGCAGCAAAAATATCGTATTCCACTTTTCTGCTAACTTGTTTGTTGCGAATATATGTGGCGCGTCAAGGAAACCGGTCAGTTCCTCGTCACTCAAGTGCCTGTCTAGCCGAGATTCTAAAGCTAAAATATCATCAAAACAATAAATCCCTTCCCTAATATTACTCAAAAGTCTTTGAAACCTTGGATCTGATGACTGACGCAAATTTGTCTTTAAATCAAATTTGAAATGAGCGTTAGCAACAATAGTTAAGGCTTCTTTGGTCATATCATCATACTCATCTTTAATTTCAGATCCAATATCAACATCCAGAACAGATGAAAGCTGACAAGGATCGCCTGCAGTGGTTTAACATGCAATGAAAGAATGTTTTTAGTACAATATTATGAAAAAGATATTAGAAAAGAAAACAAAATCATTTTCGACCTGATAAAATGATGGAACACGGCAGTGAGTCGATTGTAACGGTTCCTTCTTTTAACTTATTTTTTATGAGCGCAACTCTTCTGAGTAAGCACGACAGAAGCCGGGACCCCATAAGATACCCCTCGTCAATACAGATCACTTCCGTTTTAGACACTCTATCTTTAGTTTTTTGGTAAAATGTTTCATGAACTAATTCACTATATGGCTTACGAATATTATATAATGACAACCAACTGTGGATGGTAAGCCCACCAACACTAGCACAATTTGAAGCTACCGGGGATAAAATAACAAAGTTCACTTCCTCGGCAATGAGTAGGGACGCAATAGACATCCAAAGGCTTGTCTTTCCCGTTCCCCCACTACCGGTTATTATTGCTAGTTTATAATCTTTTCTTTTTGTATGTCTGACCAACTCATGAACTACGTCATTCATACAGTTTGACTGACAAGGGGAGAGTGATCTTACATGAGTCAGATAGGGAAACGGCGTGCGTACACTATTCTTTTTAACGAGTGATAAAAACTTTATGTAATAGTCTAGCTCATGAGTGTATTCTCTACGTGCTTTATTAAAGTCAAATTTTTTATCTATCAACCGTTCTCCTAAAACACTTTCCAATTCCATAGCTGATCATTTTTACACTGGTCGTTTTTAAAAGGAAAAATGTTCAGTTTCTTTTTTGCTTACTTGAAAACTATGATCTGCTTTGTCTCGTAGTCAAACCTCAAATAAAACTAGCATTTCAAAAGTCACACAAATAAGTGCGACAAAGTGAAAATAGACTCAGTTGGATACAGATCACAATGGATACGACACACTTAACTACCCCAGTTGCTGAACTAGATGAAAATACCCTAGAAAATTTATCTCGTGCTCCAGTTCGAAATCCGACCTCACTTGTTACTGAAGAAACCCCATGTGAGAGTGAATTTCAAATTCGTAAAAAGAACGGGCGTCTTCAATTAGATAGAAATATCTGGTCAATAGAAGAATCGTGTGACGAACGGGAGAACATAAAGAAAGTTGAAAAAATAAAAGAAAAGGAAGAAAGTACGCCAAAAAGTGGTCCAAGCCAAAGCGGCTCGAAACGCTCCTATCCTAGATACTGGGATAGTGAGAGCTTGGAGAAAAAAACGCCAAAAGGTATATCATACAATATATCTACCTGATAAATCTATGATTTCATGGTATATTTTATAATAATCATTAATTCTTAAAAATTTCTTTCCAGGGACCGCTTTAAGCTTCACACCAAAAACTGGAGTGAAAGGAGAAGTCCGTTTTGTGGAAAATTCCCCAGAGTTTTGGACGACTGGCGCCGTGTACTCGGTTGGAGATAGTCTGCTGATTAAGCGACACAAAGCCGGGCATCTGGATCATATCCACATAGCCAAGATAACCGCCACTTCAACCCAAAAGTTTAAGTTTCCAACTGGCGGACTCGACTTCATCCTGCTCCGTCTACAAGAGTTTGTTGACTTTGTCGACGAGGATGACAACGGTGAGCATTGCTTCCCTGGGTTAACAGAAGTAACCACTTACCCACAGTTTACGACCGAGGAGTTTTGGGATTCCCCATTTTGCGTAAAATTCATGCGATTTAAAGTTCGCATTTTCAAGACGGACTACGGCCGAATAGCCTTCAGGTTACTGAACGAAGTGCCCGAAAAGTTCAAACTTGTCAAGTTTGGAAGCATTGTTTGGAACGGGCCGTCCACAACCGTGTCCTATGAAAGTTTCAAGGCTATGGTAGAAATTTTTTACAAAATTTACAAAACTTAACCAGTATATTTTTCAAAATGGCTACTTCAAGCTACAATTACGACTCCGACGAGGGAATCGAGAAGCTTCTTCCTAAACCTATTCCATTTCACCTTGACTCTTCATCATCAAGCTGCTCTTCAGACTACGAGCCGGCCCATGAGTATGTGAGACTTTACTCACGTAATGGGAGTTTAGACTCACTGTCATCATCAAAATCTAATGAGTTTGAGCAAAATGCCCCATTTCTTTTGCTTCACCAAAAAAAAATTCTGAAGTCGGTATTGTTTCCTCCAACTGTATGCCCTTTCCTATTTATGCACTTTAATTCAAAGCTCTACCAACTGTTCCTTACTCCTCGGCTTGAATTGTTTGATTTTAAGCCATTTACCACCAAAGCAGAAGAAACTTTTACAAAGTTAATTGGCAGATTTAATATGCACAAAGAAGAAGATGAGACTGAAACCAGGTTTGACACAGTACTTTTTTCAGCATTTTTGCTTTATGTGGAAGACCTCGTCAAAAAATACGACGGAGTGGACTACCACTTTGGAGAAAAGATACTAAACTTTTATCGTTCATGCACCATGACTTGGGAAACATGCGGCCAACTTCCATTTTGTGAAAATGATCACCATGCCATTGACAATGTGCGATACCATGATGGTTAGAAAGTAAGTAAACAAATCCATTGATACAAATATGTTTTTATAAAAAATGCTTTTGCTAATAATTGATTTTTTTGTTTAAAAGATTTTATGGATTCAAACGGGGGTGAGCCTAACTAACTACCACAACTTTTTTCCTGGATGCAGCACATTCTACATGATTTACGACTCAGTTTCTAGGGTGTACCAGTTCAAACAAAAAAGTAAAATAAAGTAAGCAAAAGTTTTGAAGCACTGTTTAGAATCAAGTTTCGGTCCTACGGATAAAAACATGATTGCAAGAAAAATGTTAACGGCAAATATGATAGAAATAGACATAGTAAAATAGTTTTTAGCAATAGTTTAGAAAAAAGCACTTTGTTAAAACTAAGTTTCGGTCCTGCGGATAAAAACTTAGTTGCAGTTTGAAAAATGTTATATGCAGAAAAATTACAGATATAAAAAGAATAGTTTTTAGCAATAGTTTAGACAAGCACTTTGTTAAAACTAAGTTTCGGTCCTACGGATAAAAACTTAGTTCCAGCTCGTAAAAAGTTAAACGTAGCACAGGTAGAAAGAAACAACATTTATTTCAATCTTACCTTTAGTTGTTTTTGTCATAAGAGAAGATGGGATCTTCTTCAGTCTGCAGAAGCCCCAAGGCGTCCAGTGGGCAAAAACTGTCGAAAAAAATATTCAGAAATTTAACAAATGTCAAATTTAATTTTAAAGTCTCTTTCAATGTTACGTAAGCAAGTACACGTAGTATTTAGTGTTGAGTATAGTATGTAGTTCAAAAGTCTCCAGAAAAACCTGGGCACCAGTGAAAAAAAACTTTTTAAAATATTAAGAACTGTTACAAAAAGAGTGTTACTAAGTAAAAAATGAACTTGTAGTAAGTAGAAAACCAAACTGTTTTGCATTAGTTTAGTTTTGAATTGTCGTTTAGTAATATTAGTTTGAATTAGACACTTAACTTTAAGAGGCTCGGTTATTCCACTGAAAGAAAACAATTTTTGAATTAGAATTTACCACTTTGTCACTTTAGAAATTAATTTGTCGCTTCAGAAATTACTTTTGTCACTTTTTGAAATTAGTTCTGACACTTTAAACTTTTAAAATGAAACAAACTTTTGAAATATTGAAGTCAAAATAAAAAGTCAGAGCAAAAACTTTTAAAAATATTAAGAACTGTTACAAAAAGAGTGTTTCTAAGTAAAAAATAAACTTGTAGTAAGTAGAAATTCAAACTGTTTTGCAATAGTTTAGTTTTGAATTGTCGT
>JAAXOA010000754.1:0-20017 GCA_036561885.1 Salina celebensis
GAAAACAATGAGTGAACTTTGCCGTCTCCTTATCTGTGTACATTCTCACCAGTGTGAAAGTATATTATGAACCATAGCTATGAGAACTATCCACTACTCTAGAAAAAAAAAAACATTTTCTCAAATTATTCGCTTACGGTAACAATTTGTATATCTGACTGGGAAAGTTTTTTTTCTACAGTTTTCATCATTGGCTCCTGTAGATTGATTAGAGAGAATCAAAGAAAACAGCGGAAATAGCAGTTTTTCTGTGAATGCAAATTACGTTTTTGTTAATGCAACAATAATGGATTTACTGATATACGAGTTTCACAATAGTTGTACGTACGTAGTAATAAAAATGGTAACATAACAAGTACTAATTTTACTCAAATAAACGCGATAACGATGTTTTTTTTTTCTTGAAAAGTATCGCTTTATTTGGATCAGTAGCAAATGCTATTATTAGTGGTAATTACACTTACATATATCAGAGTAAGAATTTGTGAACTTGTTCTTGTTCCAACATGTAGATAGAAAAAAAAGCTGAACCCATTGCTTAGCAATTCCATGACGAAATTAAGAGGGTTAAATTCTCGTAATCAAACTTCTAACTCTCAATACAATACGAACAACTAGGTGGTCATATAAGCTATGATATCAAACATTGCTTTACAAATTAAAACTAAGCTTTCAGTTTTATATTCATTCATCACGTTTACCTCTCAACAAAACGATAACTATTCAAAAATAAATATTTAAAATGGAAAAGACACCAAGGTATACAATATACACTCAGTTTTACTTGTTTTAATTCAATGCAAAACTGAATACCTCAAATACATTGTAAATTAAGGCTTGATACATTTGTACCAGCGCACAAATGTCTCATCCCGTTGTTATGAGCCCTTCTATGTTCAAATTAATTATTTGAAAGCAGCGTAATGTTTTAATAGAGCAAAGGATGCACCAGTGACTGACATTTTTAAAAAAGTTAAGAAACTTCATCCTTAATCATTATTCGCCAGAATTCCAGAAAACCATTTAGGCATATTTGCATGACACACTCACATGCACTGTTGGGAATGTTGCATGTCAAAGAAATATGTAAAGGAGAGTTACACTCTTCGCTTGGCTGGTTGCAGTTGTTATCTTTTGTCCTGCCAAAATTACATTAAAGCAAACGAACAAGACGGCACGTGTCCTAACTTAAGATGGCTAGTCAATAATAGATAAAAGTATCCCTCACATTTCTCAAGACATCAGACCCGGAATGAAAATAATATGCATTATTGTAACAATTTTGCCATCGCTCAACTTTATATACTCTCGTTTCACCTTGCATAACTATCCGAAGGTATTTCAAAAGCTACTGCCTGAGAAATCTGTCGCTGAACCAACATCAAAACGAGGCTTTTAGTCTTCAAACAAAACCTTCCTACGTAATCTCTCACTAACCTAATTGAACAACCTTTTAGTCTTGTAATTCGAATGTCACTCAAAATGGCATTGATTGAGTGGAACTCGGTTACATGTGCATAGAAAATGATATAATGATACTGAGTGAGCATGGAAGCTACAGTCATGGCGTGTTTTTGCATAAACGATGCATGTGTACCTGCTTTTGTTTGCCATAGTAATTAAGAAAAGTTCTAGCTTTCTAATGAGCATATACGTCAAATTTGCATCTTCTGATACACTAAGAGAGATATTTTAAAAGTTACTCTGCCTCCTCTTAATATTATATGAGAATTTCCTCGATGGAAGATTGCAACCAATGATTGGTTTAAGTGATAAAACAGCGAATAAAATATAATTAAAGTCTGTTTTGATTCTGCCTTCTACTGCTTGCCTCGATTGTTCTAAGCTACAATGACGCTTGCATCAACATGAACCAACGGACAACAAAATATATTAATGTTCTTCTACTGGAAGGCATGGCTGAAAGTGACGATTTGGATTTACTGTATCTTTGGCAGATGAAACTGAAATTGCAACAACTTTTCATACTGGCATAATGAACCTGTACATAGAAAATACCTGTTTGGGTGGTCTATTATCTTAACATGGATGTATTCGAATTTTGTACAAAATCTGAGAGTTTCATAGTTCAAGATTTTTACACGTTTCGCCTACCATTTTTCTACAATTCTAATGTCGTTATTTTCAACAGAAGGCCTGTGTTTTTTTCAAGACACCAAATCAATAATTGTAATGATTTTACTACACAGTTTCCTATAATTTCCTTCCCTAATTCCTAATAGCTTAGGTCGAAAGGTGGTAAAAACTGTCCATTCAATATTCTGCTGCAGCGTTTGTCAATAATATAGGAAATAGTTATAACACTGCTAACACTACCAACTAGTTATTTCGCTTTAATCGGAGACTCTGCATATCTCTACAATTTCGTCTTTATTGCTAGGGTTTGACTGGCTGACACTATAAATCTTCAACTTTTTCAGATAAATTATGTCCTGGTATTCGCGTACAAGAGCATCGAAACAAACATAAAAATGTTTATCTGTTGTAAAATACCATATTTACTGGTGTACATCTAAAACTTAAAATTTCTTGAACTTATTTTTTTTTCAGATTCACATAACTTGGGATTCCGAATCAAAACATACGGACAAAAAAAAAACCATCTTCTCTGTAATCGTCTACCGTTAACCCAACTGCTATGAAGAATCCTCTATGACATGATCCTTCATTAAGTTAAATTACCACACGACTTCTGTAGATGGGAAAAACTAAAAAGTGATTTTTCAAAATGTAAAGGATCAACCTAATGAAAGCATTTTGTCTGTGAGTGCCAGCGATAAATGTGCGCTTCTTGAGGACAAACAGACTGCAGTCGAAGAAGCGTCTTTTCCATAGTGTTTTATGGAGTGATAGTAGAAAAAAGTACGTGATCTTTGTAGGAAAACGGATGATAAATTTTCTGTCATTATTATTGCTCTGCTGCTCCGAGAAACGTTCGTAGTTTTTTCTCTCCGACTAAAAGTTCTCCTAAGACTTTCAAAGTAATCTCCTTCGAAGCAAGTTTTGTCGACCAAGGAACTCAGACAAGGAAGCTGTTGTCGGAATTGTGCGGATGAGTTTGGCGTGAAAGAAAACTCGCATAAGTGAACACACATAAACATCAAGCTCCAAAGTGTGTTATAAACCGCTTCACGCTCAATCACTTTATGCGTCTATTTTTACCTAAAAGAGAATCTTACCATTTTCTTGCGCAAGGAAAGGAAAGTACAAGGCTGATAAAGGCAACAGCGCTAAAATACTGTTATGACAAAATTGAATGTATAAGAGGACAACTTCACATGACTACACAGAGTTATTATTATATCTTCCAAGAAAGTAAAAGAAGCAGTAAAGATTATCAGTAAAGCCTACAGTAAGAGACTGCCAGTAAAAAAAACTCTTCCCGATTGCTCCTTCATACACAACACATTTTCATTGTATGTAAAACTTTTTGGCATAATTCCTGGAAGAAATCTGTGGAGTTCCATTCCCTAATCTACTTGCATTACCTAATTGTAGAGAATACGCAACATGAACATTGAGATAGCTCAATAACTTAGCTCTCTTTGTATGTCACATTCAGTGTGTTCAACTCTTCTTTCAAATCCTCAGAAGGAATCTCTCCGTTCTCACAATAACACTTTCAGTAGATTTTTATACTTTGTGTAAACTCGATGTGACAACTGAATTTTTGTTATGTCAAAGTTGTTTTGCTTAAGTAAACAGTGAAAAGATTCTTACATTGTTAGCTTAATGAGGAAGATTGGGATTCTTACGAGAATCGGATGAGTCCGTCTCTTACGTTTCAATCAGCAAATACTTTTATGATGAGATTACTATTGTCAAGATAAAACATTTACCAAAAAGAGTGTGTACATGAATGCGTCAGTGTGAAATTTCGCAGTGCTTTAATTACATTTCCCGGTGTTTGCTTGTATTACAGCAATATAATAGAAGTCTTTGGTGGACAAGTGTGAAGTGACTAAGTGAAATTTAAAACGAAATGTTTAAGCGGTGACCAACATGGAATCCTAGTAAATTGACCGTTTATCAAGTTTACGAGAAATGATGATAAAAGTGCGAGAAAATGTTAACAAGAAACATAAATAAAAGGAAAAAAATACCAGCGCCATTATCAACATGCTAAGATAACAGTTTGTAGCTTTTGCAATCGACTATTTGCAACGAGAAGTGTACACCGGAAGCTAGAATTTGAAGTATTCAGTGTACAACTGAGCTTCCATTAGTGGAGAATGGAGTCCAATTTCCTCCTTTCTTCCGTCATATCACCCTTTCCAACCAAAAGAACTCGGCTGAGACAGGCCTCCAACTTTTCCATGCATCAACACGACATGCACAACGACAATGTTACTTGTGAAAGTGTGTCGTCTTCGTCGTCTATTCCCAATATAAAGTGTACAAAAGGATCCTCTTCAAGAGCGAGCATGATGTCGCGCTCCCGAGAAAATAATTTATTTCCAGTAGTGTCCATACGCAATCTAGTTGTAATATCAAGCCTCATAGTGTTCTTGAATATCATTCCTAGTCCAGTGGAGGGGTTGGCAGTAGTTCGCAGAAATGTTGTCAAGATCCCTCATGATGTTCAACCAGGGTATGCCATCAAAAGGTTCGGCTTTGGAAGCAAGCACTGAGCACATATACCATCTCATGCCGAATGAATATTCTTCCTATTTCACGGTTCTTGACAATGGGCTTCTCATGAGTACCGCTAATATGACGGATCTGATAGACCATCCAGTCTCGCTTATTGTGCGGGAGGAGATTCCAGAGTCCAACGTTTCCACCACTCATAACGTTCAGTTATATGTCTTGGACAGGAAAACAATGCTCTCGTTTCCTCAGGAGTCGTATGATGGTCATGTAATGGAAAATTCTCCGGTTGGATCTCATGTCATGGGATTGGAATTCGTTCGTCCGACGGCTGACCCGTATAGGAAGCTTAAGTACGAAATTATTGGCGGAGATGGGAAAGGTCTATTTCATGCGGTCACAAACACAAGTGGAAATGGTCTCAGAATATTGACAACCAAGGAACTGGACCGCGAAACGCAAAAAGCATACACGCTCATAGTAAAGGCTTATGATTTGGTTGGAGTGGACAGTGCTACTACAAAACTCAACATTCTCGTGGATGATGAAAATGACAATGGGCCTGTTTTCAACAAGAATTTGTACCGTTGGGCGATACCCACGAATACAAGCCGATTTTCTGTTGTCGGCACTGTGCAAGCAGAGGATGCGGATGGGGACCATGTTTCATACAGACTGATTACATCCAGCCCCACGTTTGTTATCGTTCCTCAGTCTGGAGAAATTCTCCTTGTCAACAAACCAGAGGATCAGTCATATCAACTTGAAGTCCAAGCTCATGATGTAAGAACGCCCTCCTTGTTCTCAAATCAACCCGCGACTGTCATAATTGAAGTTGGATCTCCAGAATATTTGGAAGGTGTTATGGCACAAGGGGATAATGATGATGGTGTGGTTGTCGTCATTTTGGATGGGGACGATGATTCCTCAGATAACGACGATATGGATAGAAACAGAGGTCCTTCTTATCATCGCATTACGAAAAGGCGAGTAACGCGTGCCGTGAGACCGACAATGAGAAAAGAATTTCTTGAGTCTGAGGGTCAGCCTGAGGGAAGGCTTGTCTTTGAACTGACACAAAGAAGTTGAATATGAAACATTCAAAATAAGGGATGAAAATCCATGGGTTACCGTTGAAGGCAATGGCGGAGTTCGTGTTAAAAAGAAATGGGACTACGAAGAGCTCGGACCAGAAAAAACGATCGATTTTTGGGTTACCATAACCAATCCAGGAACAGCTTCTGGTAAGTCGTAAAATCATCAAAATCAATTATTTAACCCTTTAATTCTCTCCCTCTCTTGGATTGTTCTCCTCTCATAAAAAACTTTAATGTACTTAACCTTTTTCGCGTACTCTAAAGCCCACATCTGGAGCATTTATCAGATATCTCAGTCGTTGGAAATGATCATTTGCCACATTACAGAAAGTGGGGAAGTGAATATACATGATCACTATATGGCTGCACATACATTTTATACGCGTAACGATTTTTTGGTGGATACATAAACTCTAATTGGTCACCAGAGATTAACATCCGTTCTAGTGACTTTTATATTCATCCGTACCGAAAATACTCATCCTTCTGCATAGAATACTTTTCATTCTCAATATAAAATAACATACTCCATTTAATCTGTTATTTGTAGCTTTTTAAACTACAACATCTGACTAAATACTGGTGTGGAAGGGCGTATATTCTCTTTACTAACAAGCTATAAACGATTCATTACTCCCAAGATATTCTTCCTCAGTTTCACTTCAGGGCTACATTAAATTCAGGGCCAAGAAGAGCTTGTGGATTTTTCCGTACTAAAAACTCTTCGCCTTTTTCAACTGATATTAAATTTGAAAGTTCATACCCTTACTGTGTGTTAAACACTCTACAAGGGTGAGGCATTACTACATTCTTTGGTCTACTTCCATTTTTAACACATAACACAAGACATTCTTTTCCGAACAAATTATTCAAAGAATCTTCCCAGCAATCTCTCTGGTGTATTTCGTTTTTCCCCGTCCATGACTGACGTGAAACTCCCATTTTAGCCCGCTTGTTTTCTCATCATTTTCTATTCAGGCATAACGAAATTCATTTTGTGCAAGACGGATTCATACATTAGGTGCTACAAGAGTTATCGTCATAGAAAAAAATGATGTATGTGATACTGATGAGTATCATCTACGCGCAATACGAGTAAAGAATCCCTTTCCTGAAAAATACACTCCCCATTAAATAAAAAAAAGACTGGAGGAAGCCAGTTGCAGCGTGTAATCCATTATGTTAGTTTTAAAAATGTCTGTTGTTATTACTCATAATGGTCTTCANATAAAAAAAAGACTGGAGGAAGCCAGTTGCAGCGTGTAATCCATTATGTTAGTTTTAAAAATGTCTGTTGTTATTACTCATAATGGTCTTCACAAGTCCAACTTAGTTACTGCTGTTTTGTTAAAGAAAATGAAAAGAAAATAAAAAAAAATCTGAATGTTAGAGAAACTCTATGGTTTGAGCTATGTAAAACCCGTGGTGAGACGGGCAGGGAGCCTTTGGTGTTGATCATGGTGGTGGTGTCCTTTTTCTCTTCGTTTTAGGGTTCAGGTGAATCCAAAGGGTCTCCAAGGAATCATCATCATTGTCGAAGTTATAAAAACTCCATGCCGCTATAAAATGTTGTATCTTCTACTTTAGGGAGACTGCCTGGGTCGATTGTTGTTTTTTTACCAGTTTCCTTTTTCATTTCTTATCAGTAGACTCAACAAAAGTTCCAGAGTTTTTACAAAGACTGCACTTTAAGTAAAAGGAAAGGATCTTGTCATGTTGTGTTATTGCAGCCATTTAAGTCAAATTCATTATGCGATGGGCTTGAATGAGCTAGACTTGCTGCAGCGTGCACCCTTGCGCCTTCTTGAATTAGTAAACGATATCTTTGCATTTGATCCAAACGACATAAAAAATGGAATCCAGCGAAGTCAGCATGGAGTTAGTGTTGTCATTCTTTCTATTCATTTTGATTTCTTTACATGATCTTGCTCATTGTTCATAAAAGGTAACGGTTGAATTAAACATGATCACTTTGATCGCTTGGAAAAAAAATGCTTTACACGTAAACATACCATTGACTTTTACAACCTGCTTCATTGTTGACTCGACATTCAGTAAATATTTTTTTGTACGGCTCCCAGAACCAATTTGTTTATTCTTTTATCCTATTGACTTGATAAAAACTGGGGTTCTAAAACATAGTTTTATCCGTCCAATACTATGAAATAAATGCAACGAGGTAATGGCTCTAAACTTGCATGCTTTGGATAGATAAAGTCGGAGGTTATCTAGGCGCAAACCCCGTTTAAACAACGTCAAAGGACTTATTGTGAATCGTGATAGGGACTGAAATCAATTTAAAACTGAACGTGACTGAATTTTACAGCCCTGTAGCACCTTTTGCAAAAAGCGTTAAAAGAAAAAGTTCTTCATTGGAAGAGCATCAAGAAAAAAGACCAATTTGCAGTTCACAGTAGAAGTACGATTCATTTGCTTTACATTTAGTTACAACATGCTGTTTAAGGTTAATTTATGTCGACGTCAGTATTTATGCCGGTGAATGCAAAAAAGACCTAGACCCCTCCATCCTCCTAACAGCAGAAAATATAGCATTATTAAGTATCATGTATCAATGCGATCATAATATTGCTTCTGAATTTTCCACGGTTTTAATCTTTGAAATATTGGAGGTCAGTAGACTGTATCTCTACAGTACGATATTAAGCATCTTGCTTGTTCGTTTGGAGTTCATAGTTTTAAGGTTCTTATGTTGGCAAAAACACTTCAAGAAGACACTTGCTGTCGATGTAAACAAGTAAAAACAGATAATAACGTCAATTTGTACTGTTTCTCTCATACCATCAATTAACCCTGATAGCATGCTGGAATAAAAAACTTTTTCTCGTAAAGAACTATATTATTTCATTTCTTCAAACTCGTCATATCATCATTCTCAAACTCCGTAAATTGCATACAATAAAGAAATGCTTAGTGTTTAAAAAAAACTTCCTGGGTATTGAAAGATAACCACAAAGAACAGAAGTATTACAAGCTTTTGATGACGCGTAACAAATGTAGCTTTTCTTCTAAATGAGAAAATCCTGCTGCCATTTCCGCCTTCTTATTACCTCTATCATTCTTTCGTCAAGATTTCTCTCCAGTTTTTGTTCACGAACCGGAATTTGAGCTGAATTTGTGACGTTTTTGTCTCTGATTTGAAGGAACAATAAACGCCACAATTTTTGAATCTTCTGATAATATCCTTAGCCCTTTTCTGTATTTTCTATCGAGGCCTATTGCAAAAACAACCCAAAACAATACGTGAAATGTTATGTGGTTAATTTATATTCTCCCATTTCTATTATTGTTGTGCGTTTTGGCCGGTTCATGCCAATACTTACTTCTCATGTAATTGGTTCAGTTGACGTAAGGTCCGCATCTTATCCTCTAACACATTGGTTTCCTAGCATGGTTAATTTACTTCGTAAAACGCTTGAGTGGAACTAGATTAACCGAATCGGCAGAAAAGAAAGGAGAGCCGGGCTACTCTAAAGGAAACTAATTCATTTACAAGTAAAGTAGCTGATACCTTACAAGTTTTCTTCAAGACGAATACGTGAACCAAAAAGAAGTGGCATGTGTGTGCAGCTGCTTTGCAAGAAGACCGCTCTTCAATGTTGTACATACAACTAAATTCCCCACACGGTCGAAAACATCTCCGATTGAACGCATTATTGCAAAGGCCCGATCTGTTTGTTTCATGGGAGAATTTTCTTTGCTTCCTCGGTTGAACAAGCATAGAAACACTTTGCATACATCCCGTCTTTCGATTGGGTGTAACATCCAGTTTTCCTCTTGCTCATCTAACTTACCATCAAAACTCAAGAAAAAACAGGTATTGAAGGAATTTACCCAACCTTACAATTGAATCATTGCATTGTGGCAGACGATTTGTAAGTACGAAAAGGATTTAAATTATCGACGATAAAAGTAAAATTGAGAATTGAATGGTTGAATTTGTCTCCTTTACATAGTAATGTCTTACAAAGAGAGGTTAACGCATCGAAAAATTTATTTTCTTCAAGAGATTTTATTCTCGTTCATCCTATAGTACAGCAGTATAACAAAGGTCATAGATTTTCTGAAGTGTTTAATGAAAACTTTTCAATGCCAACTAAAGGATCAGAGAAATCATCCCAATCTAACTTAAAATGAGAGCAGCGTACAATCAATTGTCCATTGGTTCGATTCATTTATGAGTGATTGGATTACTGTGATTGACAGCTAGTGTGGTACTCACGAGATCTAGATATGGCATTCACTCCTAGTAGATAACCGGTCATATAAATTTCTGAGTTAGCGTGAAAATGATTGGCACAAATAAAAAAACCTTCATTGTTAGAAAAAATAGCTTTATCCCCTTTCCACTACCCGTATTCTTTGTATTTCCATGATGTCAGTTTTAATGGATGTGCAAATTCTTAATCCCGGTTTGAATCCCAACAACTAACAAACGTTGAATTAAAAGCTGATCAAAAATCGACAATATACACAAGCAGTTGTACGTTTTATACACAGAAAATCATTTATATGTTTTTGATGCAAGTTTCGTGTTGAATTGGTAGCTGACACAAACACAAGTTGTAATTTACTAAAATGAAATGAAAAGAATTTTGAGTGGTAATTATATACGTTGTATTTACAATTCGTATGAAGAATGGTGAGCCTGTATGGGTACATCTGGTTCGTTTTTAGCCTATTGCTACCAGACGCCTGCATTGCCATTTGGGGAAAATGGAAGCTCGAAAGAAATCGAAGTTGTAAAAGTGTTGGTGGTGGGGGAGTATTGGAAATGAGGGATAACTATAGTTCAGAGAACGCAAACTGTGTTGTTACCAGGCGAGAGAAAATCGTGTTAAGTATTTACGTTTCCCCATGCATTGTTCTGTCTTGTGCATGCATACCTTGCTCGTCCTATTTGTCTCAGTAACATTTGGAAAAAGAGATATGGAGGGTTACTGCTAGATTGATTGGGAGATCATCTTTCTGTCTGGTTCTTTCTCCCTTCCTGGTGTTCACAATTTTTCCAATTTCCAACAAATACGATGAGGGAAATACTCAATATTGATTTGTAGCCAAGTTTTTTTTCTACACAGTAATGTTGTAAATGCATACAACATAGTTCCATTCAATGGTGCCATACATTTTTGTCTTGTTTCCAGGATGGAAAAACAAAATCGATCATGATTACTGTACAAGTAAACAACATGATGGCTGACTCCCCACTTTCAGCATTTTCCATGTTTTGCTAGAAATGTTTTCATTTGTAAGGTATCCAGAAATGGTACTAAAAATAAAAAGAGCAGCTTTTCCAGACTGCCTTTTAAATGCTATATGGTATAATAGCAGTACTATTTCTAACTGGAGTACGGTTGCTAGTAAAATTGCACCCCTTCCGATCGTGTGAGGTAAAACTGCTTCTTACATCTTATGATCTTTGCCGATTAAGTGTCGATGCATTATGTTTATGTTAGATAATGATGATGCTTACTGTAATGCTCAATTTTAGTCTGAAATTACCGCGTTCTCCTAGTTCTCTTTCATACTGCTACACAATGAACTTATGAATGTAAATGACACCAAGCTAATTAAAGGATAACTTACAGGAAAGAGTGAATTTTTATATTCTAAAAGCTTCACTCGTTTCATAAGATACACTGTGGATTACCAGGTTAAATATTCGTTTCCTCCTTCATTACCGTACGAAAGAGAATGCAATAGTTCGGGATGTTTTGTGATACATTCAGTGACGGTGTCAGCTCGCTCATTCATTTTCGGTTTTAATTGTTGACGATTTGTATGTATTACTGTAATTTTGTACCATAACTATAAACAGCTAGGTTCAAAACCCCAAACACCAGTATTTTAATTAGTGTACGTGCTAATAGACCTTAGTTAGAGCTTGGCTTATATTGCTCATGATTTGTCTGATAGCCCTGGTAATTATCTTATCTCAATAAACTGCTTTTCTTCGGTGAATTTTGGGAGAACAAAGTACATCCAACAGTAAGCCACGGAAACGTGTTTCCTAAATGGGTCTACATAGATTACATAAAAAATTTCAGTTTGACTTTCTTTTGAAATATGAAAAACCAGCGATTGGTTTTACAGGTAAATATTAGTTATAACAAAACAAAATACCTTAAAATTTATTGAGAGTCTAGCACTATTCATTCGACCACACTTTGCTACAAACTGTCTTTCGTATTTTCTGCTTGACACCTTCGTTGTAACCGAAAGGGGGTGTGTTTGTGCTTGATTCATTTCTTATAGATATACATAATAGAATTGCATTGAATATATTCGACTACTCGACTAAAAGTTTTGTAACTGAAACCCGGGTGAATCATTGTAGGGAGCCAGTCAATGTCACTCAGTGTCAGTGTCAAAAAGTTGGAATTTCAGATATAGACAAAGTTTTGGGTAAACATTAGTTTTAAACATATTCAACGGTAAGTGTACGCCAAGCCACAGATGGTGTTTCTGCTATTCTTTCCGTCATACAGAGGCTTGTTCATTTTGAACAAAACGGAGAAGCACTAACTTTTCAAAATGAGTTTCTGCGGAGGAAACACCTACTGTTTCTTCCAGACAAAAACGAATTTCCTTTTTTACTTACCCTTCCTCATTTAAATAACCAGCGCATACAGTGCACAAACTTGACTCAAAACTAATCGTTGTATGAACAATGTGAAAATCTACCAAGTTTTATACCAAGTGCTGATAGGAAATTAAAGGGTTATTTTCAACATTTAAAAGAATTTGAATCTTTCGCTTATGAGATTTGCCAGAATATATAGAATGCGTACGAATTCACTGTTTTCGTATAAATTCGATGTACATTTAATAACAATTAAATCACAATTTTTGACAATTAATACCAGCAGTAATGTTTTGTAGTGTCATTTATTTTCTTCTCATCGCCTGACGGTACTTATAAAGAGGAAACAGTAATCCCTCGTTTTCAACCTTAAACGATTTTCTGCTTCGCTTCAACATTTGCCAAATACTTTCTGCCTGTAATGGACACCATGCGCAAAGCTATCGCACTACAGGGATTTCACAAAACAGAAGGTCGGAGTTTTACATCGTTCCTTCTGCCCAAACACAATGCTGACAAGATAACAGAACTGTTTGAGTTCGCCAGTATACAGCATCATCACTTCCCCCATGTCAAGGAATGAGGAACCGTTATTTTTGAATGTTTTTTTAGAGACTCTAAGCTCTTTTGTGCCACTGCGCATAAACTTAGTGAAACATTGCATTTGGTTTCATATGCACGTAAAGTGTCTCTTACGTAATGTTTGTATTCAAGAACAGTGCCAACAAGCAAGTGCAATGGTGTTGAATGAGCCATGAGCTTGAACTTGTTAAAAGTAAAAAAGTTTGCAGTATAAATCTGTGTGGCAATATATTACCCTTATGGTTATACACGCTTTGGGCTATAAATAAAATTGAGCAAGCTTACAGCGACAAACGATACGCATTGTTACGATCTCTATCATGCCGCACATTGAAATAGTCATAACAGCGCAGGCTTCGTGTATGGCATTTCAATCGAAATCTAATTTGAAACGCAACGGCATAATATTTTGTCGCATTACATCACACATTTGCCCTGTTGTAGATAATTATTCACAAGACAGGCAGACGACGATTTTCATCTTGCAGTTGGATGAAGCTTTATCTCTGAAATTTTGGCGAGGTGGTTGTACTTTTTGTGTTTTAAAATTACAGTTCAAAACAAGTGGGCTTGTAATGAACATTTATACCCAGACAAGAGAACAATACACGTGATTATTCTAGGTGATACGTGTTTTTATTTCTAACGGCAGCTTTTACTTGTCAGGAAAAGCTGTATAATAAATGACTAGACTGTAGCTCATAAAATTTGTAGGCGTTTGGAATGAAAAACTGCTAGCTGGTAGTTATTACCACGTGTTTTAATTTCGAGTATATGCATACTTCAAATGTTGGACGGTGGAGGTAAAGATAATAATGGGCAGGGTCCACAGGTATAAAGCATTCTTGTTGTCATTTTTTTCCTACGTTTAATTAATACGCTGTTAGCAAACACCGCGCTTGAAGTGTTACCTACCAAACTTTATGACTGAGAGTGGGATTGCTTTTATTGCCGTTATAACGACATTAATGACTGTGTGCTTACGCGTCATTTGATTTTGAGTTTTATTACAACAAGAAGCCTACAATGGATACATTGCACTAATATTGGGCAAATGCACGATTTGCATGATGAAACACATCTTTGGCTGTGCGCTGTCATCTAGTTTATGCTGTAGTTTATGAACCTAGAAAGGGGTGTGTTTTCATGGAATGGTAGTAAAATACAGGCGATAACTGCTTGTCAGCTAAAGATCCAATATTTAAATCGGAATCTTATATTTCATGTCGTAAGTAAGTTTATTCGGAATTCCTTAGATGCTTTGTCTAATTGATTATAAATTTAATACAGCGAACGAACGAGCGATGAACTAACAAACATAGCAAAACCAAATCGTTACATTTGTACAGTACTTAACTATTAAACATAATTCAAATCAATTTCATGCTGTATGCACGGATTTGGTAATAACGGTTTCCTCCAAAATCAGAATTATCAATAATGCTGGCTATTCATGGCATTTATTAAATGAAAACTTCAATTATGCATTCTTCGAAACTTTACTGGTTAGAGAAATTGTAAGTCGCCATAGTCGCCAGCAACACGTTTTAATATTAGGTAGTTACTCGTAGTTGTGATTGTGAAAGAAAATCTTATTGTGTCCATGATTGTTGGTGCACCTACGTTTTTTCGTCTGCTTTTGAGATGATAATTTCTATCAAGAATTAATCGCTCAGTTGATGCTGTCTTTTATGGAAACTTTTGAAGGAAATATTAAGCAACGACAAACGCATGAAATATGGTTGTCATAGATTTTCTACTGAGCCCACGGTTGGGGGTAAAATTTCGACGATTCACACTTAGTTACAGCAGAGAGAAGCCGTTTCAGAAATGACGTGGACTGCATCTTTAATCACGATGACTAGTGAGTTTGTTTCCGGTTGAGGCTGAGTCTTCGCTGGTATGAAATCTGAAAATGGGCAGTTGAAGCTTAAACACCTACCGAACCGAACATAATATATTATATAAATCCAGCAACCGGTTGTCAACAACTCATACTCAAACGCTTTTAAATGACGTACTATAGATAGCTCAAACTAATCAGATAGATAACATGTATGTATTCTTGAATACAAAAAGACCAGGTTTTTTAGCATTTAACAGATGGACAGGCACCTATTAGTGTAAAAAAACAAAAATAGCAATAATCACTTTCCTCGTAGTCAGGTTTGAGACTCTGTGGTCAACATGAGAAAGCTTTGGAAATCGTTCTTGGCTTCTGCGCAGGGTTTGGTTTATTCACTGAGCACACTATTGCAGATTTTGGTAGTGAATAAGTTGTGTTGTTTGTAATCACTGATAAAGTATTGACTTGTCTTCCTTGTTGAGAATACAAATTTGCCAACAGTCTAGTTACGTATTATAGTCACATACATACTTAGAACATTATGTCATAACTTTTGAAGTTTAACAATGTGGAGAATCATAAGCAGGCAGGGTCAACAGAGATGTTCTGCGTAAAGGTCTCTGTTATATTCACCATTCAATATTCATGTATTTCAGATTCCATAAGCGTACGTTGACAGTGACATGCATCAAGACAATTTACTTAAACGATTCCAGAAACTGACAGTAACATCACACTTCATTCCACTCTGCTAAATTGCATGGATGTTAGTATGTATATTTATAGGAGCACAGCAAAATATTGTAACCCTGTTGTTAGCAAATGGACACATTCCTATGAAAATACTTAAAGTTATTGTCAGGTTGCATTGTTAAATGCTGGCTCGGCATTTCCGAAGGTTTTTCGCATTTTACACAAATTGCATTCCATTGAAACAGAAGATTCCGAAAGTTCCAAAAAGGTTTTAGATCATTGGGTGTTTTTTCCATACATAATATTGAACATGTTCCAAAACCTTGTTGTGCGTAAATGGCTGGAGCAATTGTGGAAAGTGGAAATAGGAATATTGTGGGTGAGAATTGATGATATTATTATTTTGTTTTTTGTATGCTGTACTTCACTGAGAGTAACAACAAAAAATTCCAAGTTAACAGCATCTAGGCGTTGTTTTGTTGATTGATGCATCTGGGAATGTAAGGTTGCATGATAATAAACAGTGCCAGCAAAGAAAACATCTTTTGAATATTAAGGATCGCACTTATCGCACCCTTGTGTATGGAATGTGAGCAGAAACAGGAGCAAAGAGCCATAACACGCAAAACAGAAGCAGTGTACTGTAACACAATCGTATCATATCAAACCGAAACTACAAAGTGACTTGGGTTTATACCCATTTTCAAGCATCCTTTTAAGTGCTTTTTAGATAAAAGTTTGGGAGACTTCACTATTCTCAGTTTTCAAGTGTTATTGCCAGATCTGGCCCGAAACCATAATCATGACATTTTATACATAACCATGAGATTTCTGAGAACATCTGGCCAAATGTTTTCAATGAAAGATCGCATAATATTATTACACTGTTATGCTTCGTAAGCAGTATTTTGAATTATGAAATAGAGAGATGCGTGGAATATCAGTTTACATTTAACTTGATGCCTATAGGCCACGGAATTTACATACGCAAAGAAAAATGCAAGGAAACACGGTACATTTTGAAACGCAGCTTCACTTGGTCTCATAACAATTTGCACGTGGATCAAGTATATTGCAAACGCCTTTTTGTCTGTTTCATTCGAATTCTTGGATACACGTTTCCGCTATTTAGAAATCTTTAAATTTATAATGGTTTTCTATACTACAAAGTTGAAGGGAAGGATTCTCACTTATACTTATTTCCATTGTTTGATATAGTCTTTCACGAAGTGTATACTAATCGCGGCTTAATTGATCAGTACAGTATCAGGTACGTTACCATGTAGGTATGCACAAATATTAGTGCTAAGGTGTCATCTTTTGATAGTATTTCCGCGCGCAGATTTATAGCACTGTTTCGGGTAGTAGAATATGAAATAATTTGTTATATACAAAGTAATAAACCCATTCATTCTATTAATCAAAATTCAAAAAACGTTTCCTCATTTTACGGGTGGTAGAACTCTACATGACGCCGCCTGTTCGTGATCAGTTGGAAGGAACTCCTGGAAAAACATATACAAAGTAATAAAACCATTCATTCTATTAATCAAAATTCAAAAAACGTTTCCTCATTTTACGGGTGGTAGAACTCTACATGACGCCGCCTGTTCGTGATCAGTTGGAAGGAACTCCTGGAAAAACTTGCATTTAGTTAAGTATAATTTAAAAGTGCATGTTAGATTAGCCAAAACCAAATCATGATTTTTACTGCTTCCCATGGAGAGGACAATAAGAAGATGTGATTCTAAAAGGTTTCAATCTGAGAGAACCAAACGGACAAAAGATGAAGGAGACACACCAAACTAGCGTTTATCAATAATTTTCTCTTATCTTGTTGCATTATATCATCTCTCGTCATAGCTGCTGCTCATAAAAGAAAAACAATTGTTTGGACTTGAAGAAACGCATGGGCGACAAAAAAAAACAAATTCCGGGTTGAAGATGAACCGGCATCCATAAAAGGTTGAAAGGTGAACTGACATTAAATGTTTAAAATCAGTGACCATAAGCTTGGAAGATAAGAAATATTTATTTACGGAGACGTTTGTGACAATAGAAAATCCCCAGATACATCCAAACAGATTAAAATCACCATGACAATAAATTCCCAAATTGTCTAGACTATCTACTTTTTGTGAGGTATTGAAAAATGGTCAGGGTGCTGCTGCCGAACGGGTAAAAATTGTAGAGGCTACTTCTAAGAGTACTTTTTTGACAATTCGAGTCACCACATCCATTATCCGAAGTTGTTCGATGTGAACCACGAACCACCCTTTAAAGCGTACCCATAATGATCCTAGAAGACTTCCAATAAATAGTTACAATCTGTAGTGTAGTAGTATAGATAATCGCTATTCCATTAAACCGCACATTGACAACCCATTCACCATTTGCCTCAAGTTAGCGGATAAACAATTCTTCTTTGTTGGTGGTGGTTCTAAAGAAAACTTTTTTTTTTGTATGGCACTACTGAGCGTATCATGAATTTATTCAATATAAAATAGATAAATTTTGGAATGCCAATATTGTAGTGGCTAAAGTCAAAGGTGGTTCTATGGTTCCGGCTGCATTAGTTCTACTTGCGATCGTCTGCTTGCGTTTAACGTAAGGAATTCCGTAACAAACGTTAAGAGGTTTTAGTTTCGTATGAAAGTTTGTTGTATCCGTCGAGTAAAATAGAAAATATGCCGTATATCTTAAATGTAATAGTAGTTCCTATGTATGAATCGTAGTTGACTCCGATCATAGAGTAGGGTTATAAAGAGAAGTTCAAAACAGGCAACTTTTGCCAGATATCTTAGGTAATCAATAGGTACGTATTCCGTCATTAATTTTGGATTTTCCGTTTTCATGTAATTATAAAAGTACTAAAGCTTCCCAGTTGTCAAGGCAATATTATGCGTATCTCATTCTTAGCTAGCTAGTGTGTTGTGTGCTATTAAAATGTCTACATGTAGCACCTATAATACCGGTTGGCTTGCCGAAACTACTAAACTTTATGATTAACGTTTGTGCGCTAATGACAGGTATGACAATTATTGACAGGTACCAATCTTCTTGTACAGCATTGTAGTGACAAAACAGTCACTACACCTTTGAACTCTTCGATTCCTTAAGATGCATGATGAGTTTTGAGCCGTATTGATCATACCACATATTGCTGTTTCTAGTTTCATGTTAATATGACTGACAACAAACTTTTGTTGTCTGTACAAAACTGCACCTGACATTGCAGAGCCATATGGCGAGCTATGTGTGTGAATAGAATTCGTTTATCTATTCTTGGTAAGCCTGCTGTTTCTTTAGCTGAATGCTGAACACAAAATGTAAGCGGTTAAGGAATTTTATATTATATAACTTTTCAACGAACAAATTCATGTAATACCAGGCAGAAACTTGCTGTGCCCATTGTTTATGACTTTGCATACTGATTGGGTGGCTTAAGGAGAATGATAAAGAAAGCGTAAAAGACGCTTGTTGTCCATATGTAATAAATGGCTATGCACAACATTTTTGGTCCTCCTAGTCCATGTCCTTATCTCGGACTTTTGTTTTCCAGTATGCTTCATCATTGTGCTCAGGCGCACTCGTCAACTCGTTTTTAGCGTGAACGCAACGGATTCCAAAACTTCGCTATAAAAGATTTAAAAAATATATAATCATGGTTGTAATAAGTCTTTGCTTTGCTTACTACAAAATTTTAAACTGGTGTGAAGTGCACTTTTAAAAAGAACCCTGAATGTTTTAGAAAAATCTTAGCACTTTATAATGGATAGATCCATGTTATATGAATGCCTCAAAGCGTCTTGTCTTCAACATTAAAAAACACACCATGGCAACGAGGTGAATACTTCACATGCTTCTTTGAGATAATATTGTACACTTGAGTAAAAAGGAGCATGATCACATAATGAGGGGTTTCATCTTTATTGTCTTTATATTTTAAAACTTATATCTATACGCTTCTCAAGCTGGGATCGCTGGATAGCGCTGCACTACAGGTTTCGGTAATTTTAAGCTTGCAATGAACGTACGGAACATGTTGCTTGGTCGGTTGCCTTTCCCCTTCATCCGTCAAATGCTGCTTAGCGGGTGCACTGTCATATTGATTACGAAGAGAAAATAAACTATGATAGACACTTATTCGCTTTTATAAGACTCTTGATGTTACCTGTTGAGCACGATTTGGTTGTAACATCGAATATTTAGCTTCAAGTGCAGAGAGATGTGTGCTTTATGGCATCCAGACTTCGTGGTTTTCTTCATTTTTTTTTATCTGAAGTCTGTAACTTCGTGATGTCCAGATACAATTGTTCAACGGAAAAAAGGTGGATATATTATGGCGAAAATGTAGCGGACAAAATTGACGAATCAATAATTTTCGTTGTATCAAACAGGACGAACATACACATCGTACTAGAAGTGCATCCGCAATCGACGAGCCGTCAATTATGCCCGCTTTGAAGTTTGGCATAAGCAATAGGCAGGCAACACATTTTATCACAATCTACATTTTAATAGTCTGTCATTTCATTACTAATAGAAGTGTTTAAAAGATCATCATCATATATATATGAAGTATGA
>JAAXOA010000755.1:0-20009 GCA_036561885.1 Salina celebensis
GTAAGACGATTCCAAAGCCTTATAAATTAAAAATTTCAAGTTTTCTTCATTCTCCTAATGAATGTATCTCGATTTTAGATTGCTGGACAAGCCCAAAAATTGGAAGCTCAGATAACATCACAGGGAAACAAAGTCAGGGAGCTGAAAACTGCCAAAGCAGATAAGGCAGATATTGACCGCGAGGTGCAGACTCTTCTCAAATTGAAGTTTCAATTAGGATTACTGTCTGGGGCTGAAACGCCCGCACCAGATAAGAAGAAAAGGGGCAGTGGTAGCAGCAAGAAGAAATCTGCTGCGAAGCAATAAATGAAGCTCTAACAAACCACCACATTATTTCCTACTTTGGTAAATTTTTATAGTATTATTTACACAGGGAACTCCCTCCAGCAAGCTTTACTTAACTTATTTTGTGAACTTTATGTCAAACAAATAAAAACAACTCTCACAAGATATAATAAGGTTTACCTTGTTTTGTACAAATTCAGCTTTTTTTATTTTTTAAATCCAATCTCATTATCTCTCAGCAGAAATAAATTTTTTCAACAAAACACTACAATAAAGTTTTTAGTATACGCAGTCGCCGTCACATATAATTTCTTTTTTTCGAAACACGCTTCATAAATTAGTATCTAGTTAAGTTTCATAAAAGTAGATTAGATCAGTATACACGCGTCCACATTAACAGGCTTAATATTTGCATGAAGTTTAAAAAGTCGTACATTTCCATCATCGTCTTTGGAAGTCAAGTGTCTGTGCATGTCCATTCATATTTATATCACAAATAGGCTACTGAATTCAGTGTGGTTTTGCTTTGGTTTTAAGATACATTACGCCCACTTACAATAATTACTACAATACAACGTATATTTTGTTTTATATAAATCGTCGACTTTTATTTCGTTCCGTTTTTTTCCTCACTTACAAACGATGGTATTTATTCCACAAAACAAATTTGCATAGTAAATATTTATAGTAACAAAATGATAAGTTACTGATTAGCGACCCCACAATTACCTCTATTAAACTTATAACCGGTAAGTATTCGTATAAAAACCAACAGAGAGTACGAGAGAGGAAAGAAACATTGAAGGTAATTAATTTTGGTTTGGATTTTTTGTGGCGTTGATTTTTTATAAAGCACCAAATCGTTTACATATAAAAAAGTAATAACAAAAACAAACATTTAGTAAGTAACAAAATTACACCAGTCAACAACACTACCACAAAAACAATAAGTCAAAGTTGCTTGAAAATATTGTCATTGTGTAAATTTTTTGAGTATCATAATCAAAGTTTTTTACGCTATGCGTTTGGGACACATGTTTAATTCATAATATTTTTTTTTATAAAATTACACATTTTCTGAAAAAATAATATTTTTAACAAAGAACTGTTATCCTCTTTCTTGGCATGTGAGTTGATTTCATTCTACATATTGACATTGTGAAACAAGCAATTACTTTTTTGAAAATACAAGAAACACATGCTTGAAAAAAATTAATAATTACTGTTAATCATATCGCTTTCAAACTGTGATGAAATTCGTTGAAAGACTTGATTGGTGACAATGATGATGCTCTTGTTGTTTTTGTTGAGAAACAGGAGGAATGAATTGAAAATTAAGATGAGTAGATGTTCCTAAGGTGTGATTTACAATTCGTCCTTCTTTGGTGAATCGTCATCTTCGTCTTCTTCCTCACCCTGTAAAACAGCAGAATTTTGGTTAAGTCGATGCTTCCATTTTCATACACTTAGAATATTATTAAAACAAAACACTGATCTGGTTCAATTCTCCTTCGAAGAATAGCTCAGAAATGAATAAGAACGATAAAGCGAAAAGCAAGTATAAGTACTAGATAAGCGCATTTTGAAACGATAGCATGCATAAGGAAGGAATAGATAAAGTAATCAGAGACAAACAGAAGAACTTTTTGTGTTACTCTTATGGATACCTTCGCTGCGGCTTGTTGATCCAGGAAAGCAGAAATATCATCAAAGGTCCTACCACCAGAGTAATCGACGATCTTGAGCGGAAAAAGGATAGAAAATTGTTAGCACAGAATACCACAACCATATTACAATAATATTTTTCCATGACCAAGGCAACTTAAACCAACAATATCAAAGCTTGTTACTATGGCATTAGCGAAACTTAACTACTGTGCAAAATGTACACGTCCATGCAAGTGTTAGCCATATTTTTTTCAAATGTAGGTTAGCAGTTTAAAAAAGAAACAAGAGCCTATAACGATTTCAAATATGAATAGGAGAACGAAACCAGACCAGTATTTACTCTTTTGTCAGTTCAAAAGAATAAAATACCTGGTCTGGGGCAGCCTGGCCGTATGAGCCATCAGTTTCCAAGAACTTAGACAAACCGTCTAAAGTACGTTCGCCATTGTATTCTACAATCTGTTTTCAAAAAATTACAATTTTAAACAAAATAATAAAAAATGTCCTGTACCTAGAGGACACGGCTTGCGGTTCTGATAATGTATGCGTAGTGACACGCAATACGCATGATGATCGTTGCAATGATTGATTACGTGTCATGATTTGGTCTATTTGACTATACCTTGTTGTCACCCTTCTTGTACAATTTGAGAGTGGGGAAGCTGTTGATTTTGGTGTGTTCGAGCTCGTTCACAGTAGAGTCCATCTTGGCAATGACGATGCTATCGTGGTTGGCATATTTCTCACCGAGTTTGTCATAGATAGGTGCAAGTTGTTTGCAGTGTCCGCACCATGGGGCGATAGAACTCAACGAGGACATCCTTGTTCTTGTCCATGGCAACTTCGTCAAAGTTGGTGGCGACGAGGGTCTTAACTGGAGTCTTGTCCCAATCTTCAGGCAAGTCTTGTGAAAGAAGGTGTTGCTGCAAAGAAACAAATAAAACCAAAGATATTAGGCAAATGTCACATCATGTATTTCTAAAACGTTTTCGTGACTCTTACTTTGAGCTTTCCGTCAAGGAAGTCGTTGATAAAGGTCCTCATCTCATCGACATTCTCTAAAACATTAGCGGTTGGTTTGTACTTGGCCATCTCATCAGCCAATCGGATAAGTCGGGCAGCAGGGATCTCTTCCTTCTTCATTCCAAAGAATTCCAAAATCCTTCCATGATCTTCATCGTCGGTGTTGATGCTAACGTAAAGCAACTGCAATATTAAAACAAAAAAATAATTGATTAGTTTCGGTTTAAAATATTAACCTATTTCATAGTTAACTATAATCCATTAGTTAGTTATGCTAAGGAACACAATTTTCATGCCCACTACGGTTTAACATAACAAGTTCATTTGTCCTACACCTTTCCACCCCAGAAAACTATATTTGTCTAAGTTAACCAGGAGGATATTAGTGCAGCTTTTTATTTTCCAATGATTCCTAGAACGCAACCCACCAGTTATGACTGCTTCTTAGCTTTGTTCATTGGTTGGAAATGCAAGAGAGCTCAAATGATGATTTTAAACCAACAAGTGCACTTACCAATGAATATCCTCTCCATCTTCCATCAACATATGAAATTCCAAAAATAACATTTACCTTGCTCTTGACTTCCTTGGCCAAAGTGCGATGAGCTTCCAAATATTTGTCATAATGTCCAGCTTCCTTGCTCAAGAAAAGAAGAACGTGGCTCCTGATTTCACCTCCAAACACTTTCTGGGCGGTTTCGTGGTTGAAGTCAACAATCAATAGGGAGAGCTTCACCCTTAACAAACTTGGAAATGTTTTCTTCGGTAAGATCAGCATTGAGCTCGGCACGTCCATCATCAAACTAGCGAGTATTGAAAACATAAATTCAGATCAGAACATCTGGTGCTTGTGAATCATCGCGAAATTCATAAAAATAGATTGTTACGCTCCATACCTTCTTGAATACAACAACAACATCACCGCTAGCCTTGTTCTCAGATGCCAATGCAGAGTCAGTAACCAATCCAAATGGATATTCATCGATTCCTTCAGCAGCAAGCCAAAAATTGTTTAGCAGCATCGTTATCAGCAGCCTGAAAAATCCCAAAAAATATTCAAATTACATTCAAATAGGCCCCTCATACACGTGCTAGCAAGCATGCATGTCGTTTATTTCACTCACCGAGAAAAATCCAACAACGACGACTTCATTTCCATCAATCAAGTTCTTCAACTCCTCAGCAGAGTTCAAGGTTGTGGCAGCAGGTCCAGTCTTCTTTTTCAACCAGTTAACAATCTCGTCGGCAGTTCTACCTCCACTGTAGTCAACTTGCTTTCCGTTCCTGTAGAACTTCAGAGTGGGATAACCCTTGACACCATTCTCCTCGGCCAATTCACCCTCTTCTGTTGCGTCAACTTTGGCCAACTTGATCTTGCTTCCTTCATCCTCTAACTTTTTAGCAGCTTTCACATACTCTGGAGCCAACGCTTTACAATGTCCGCACCAAGGAGCATCTAAAATTTCAAACCAATTAAACCATGACGTCAATCACCTGACATATGCCACCAAATCACAACAACCAAATACACATTTTTTGATCTAAAATACGAAAAATGACAACTTACAGAACTCAACCAACACAAATTCGTTATCCTTAATAGCTTTCTCGTAATTTCCTTTGGTCAACACAAGAACTCCCTCATCAGTCTTAATCTCATCGTCCGAAAACGCCACCCCGACAATAGCCAAAAGGCATGTTAATCCAATAACACACCTCATATTTACTAATTATATAAATAACTAACTAACCCGCTGCTAACAAAATATATTCTATAATTTATTAAAGCTTCCAAATTCCTACACCAGACCTTATCTTCTCATTGACACCTTAAAGAATTTCTCAAATCCTTCTCCCTAGCCGACTAACTGACAACTGGCAGATTGACGATGACGATGGAACTATCAATTCAACTGAATCTTTACTCCTTGCTCTTTGACAACCCCAATCCAATCCTAAAGCCACGTAGAATATATTTTTTTCAAATATGCATTTTTAGCCGGAGATTTTCTGAGGTTCTTGACTGCGATCTGTACTCCTGCCGTGTTATTTTTTAGCAAGCTGTTTCAACCTCAACACGGCCAGGATAGAAATTCAGTTCGTTGGCATCGTCGTGGACAGCTCGCATTGGTTGGTTTACAAAAACCGTATTCTGCTCGTGTTTGGAGATGTCAAACAAGTGGAAAAGAAACTCGCATGCATCCAAACTGCCAGGTAAAAGTTGGGATTTTCTTCGCCAGAAATGAATCGAACCAAAGAGGAGAATAAAATTAAATCTTGGATGGAGCTGGGATTACCTACATCTCAACAAAACTATCTTTTTCTACGCTTGAAGAGCACCAAAAAATGTTATTTTTCGCGTGTAGGAAGCAGAGAAGAGTTGGATACGTAAGAAAATGAGAGAAAAGAGTTAAAACCTGTTTTCCAGAGATGTGGTCATCATTTACAACAAAAATGGCCAGTGGTTATTGACTGTTGAAAGAGGGGGAACACACAGATGCCGGAATGAGAAATGTAAACCAAAGTTTTTACTGCGGGGGTCATGATCTCCAGAAAAATACTATAAAAAATTGGAATGGATGTCAAAATAAGTTTTATGAAAGAAATAATATCTTCATCGAGAACAATATGGAACGGAACTCTTCTTAGGGACTGGGGCAATGTGAGACTCTTCGTTTGGTCAGGTTCAGTAGTTGCTAATTGCATGTTTATCCATTAGCCGATGTCGGTATTTGTTGATCTTTTAAAGTATGCAATATGAGAATGTGCCAATTTTCCGGTATATGACACTTGCTGAGTCTTCAAAATCACTACTTAGGATTTTAACGCATTTTGTATTTATTTGTTTTTTTCCACGCGGCATCTTAAAATGTAACAAGTTAACAAACCCGCAACTGACAACTTTTGAGTAGTAGTGTGGCTGACTCATGATTAAACAATGAAACTGAATCTGTTCATAATTATGTTTAGACAAGGATTAAAATGTGTTTAAAATCTCACTAGTTTAAAAACCAACGCTTTTAATATCCTAACACGATAGTGCGGGCTATAATATTATACTTTTATAACTTACTTCGTTCTTCCAGTATTAAAATGCAATGTCAATTAGTTTTTGCTTGTTCTATTTTATATATGTGATCCTGATTTCATTTTCAAAGTGAACTATTCTAACAAAACTTCTAAAACTTATGTTCCTATACGGTTAAATAGTATTCAAAAAGGCAGTTGATGATCAGTTCTTAATCGCCATCAAAAGGAAGATATTCATTATACCTCTGACAACTTGATTTTTTGTCATTTTTCAGACTTTGTCAAAAACATTAACTCATAAAGACTATAATTACTTTTAAATGCAAGTAAATTGCTAAAAATTACAGTGTTAAAAATCAACTAGAATAACAAAATACTACATTTTGGTGAAGCCTCGTCTCATAAAATGCGCCAGATAGAATATGAGTTCTGAACATTTATGTCTTCATTAACTCTATCAGCGCTAATATTTTGTTTCACCTTGTATAAAATCAGGAACTAAATCGATAAATGGTATATATTATGGTAAAAATGCAAAAACGTAAGCTGTAAACTAAATTCTAAACTTAGTACAAAATCCTGGTAAATAATCCAAACATTCTTTTAGATTTTTATGTGTGCATCACAAAACAAATTACTTTCATATTTGCAAAAGTCGAACCGAACACAATTTGTAACTTTTGAAAGTTAAACAAAAAACTCGTAACTAAAAAATGTTTAGATCAATTGTAGGCTCCACCCAACCAGAAATATGTTTGTTTTTTACTAGGTGAACGGTCATCCTATAAAAAAAAAGAGTAAAAGACACACAAAATTGATCATTTAGAGACAGTCAAGTCCATTTTTTTATTTTTTACATAAATAAAGTAAGCAGGCAAATAGAACAATATGTAAATAATAATTGTGCAGGAAAAGCAGCTACATAGCAAATAAAAAATGATAGCGTATTTTATATCACAATAGCCTATCAGTTACAGTGTACAATAAATTGGTATTGTATTATTTAAAAAGCGGAAAATAATTAGGCAAAAATTAAAATTTGGACTAGAGGATTGACCTATCTTGGGTTACCTTTATTTCGGACTTGCGTGCGACCCCGTTCACATGCGAGGTTGAAGGGTTGCTACATGACGAAGCGGCAGTGGATACTTTGGCAGCACCGGAGGAAGTGGCAGTGGATGCTTTCTGAGTGGAGGGTTTTGAATTTGATGGAGGAGTTGTGGTATTACTAACATGCAGGGTTTCGTCTTTGATAGATCGACCTACAAAATTAAAGCTGGCTGTGGAAGGTCCTTCGGTTAGGGCAAGAAGACCGTTTGTTAAACTGGAACTTGTTCTGGGTTTCCAGCCCTCCCGACAAGAGACTGATGTGGCTTCGCACATTTGAGAGTGAAGGAGTTGTACTGTTTTATGGACACCGTGAGGGGTAAGCAGACCGAAGTCAAAAAGATTGGTAAGGTGAAGGCAAAAGTTTCTGTACAGGTTTCTCTGGATCAGCTCCTTTCCGTGGAGCTCCACAAACCGTTTACAGGCATAGGGAATCTGGCAATCCCCAACATAGCTTAAGAGCAAATATAAAAGTGTCTATTAGTATTAGTATTGAATTATCAATAGGTGCTGTAATAGTTTAAAAAACGCACTTGTGTTTCATAACATGGAGGTTCCATAATTTCATAAGGTCCTTCTCTCCTTCATTGACATCCGTGAACTCATCAATCATCATTGTGGTTTTGACGCGGAGCCATTCTGGATCCGGCTCGCCCTCGGAGTCGACGTCGATTTCGCGGGGATGAATGGGCAGGCATGTGGACGTGTGATGGTATAATCTGTCCAGCAAAAAGATTCTTTTTAAAGAAAAGCTTTTTAGAAAAGATGGTTGGCCACAAGCTTCCAAATGGTACCTGTTATGACCAGTGATATATGTTCTCCTCTGGTCTACATCTTTTTCATCAACTTCGAAAAATTCTTGAACGCTTTGTTTAACTGGTTTTGGTCTACACACAAGTATGGAAAAGACTTCAGTCCTTTTAAGTGGGACCATTCCGCGCAAAGGCTTCGCCAGGAGGTTGACACACCAAGTCAAACGCTGATCCTGAATAGGAACCGTCATATGCGTCGTTAAGTGTAACGTCTATTTTTGCGCCAGTGGGAATCGGCTGAACAGATTTAAAAAAAATATTGAACATAAAGATTGGGTCAAACAACGCAAACATTCAGATGAAGTAAAAAAAACTGCATGGTCATTGAGGCTACCGATACTTACCGAGTAGGTAAACATTAATCGTGGATGACATAACTTTAAATGTTTCATTAGCGGATACAATTGTAGACAATTCAGAGAGCAAAAAGGACAGCGTAAATCATCTCGGGACTCTGTACTCTGTTGACTTGAACTTCCATACATAAAATTGTAAATAATTCTGACAGATTTTTGACTTTCCAGGCGTGCCAATGAGCTTCCGACTTTACCAGCACCATCGTCATCTAAAAAGTTATAGCTCATTAGAATTCCTATTTGGACTACGTGTTGGGTTTAGTAACCTAAGAGTGAAGCACTTACTATTTTCTCGCCTTAGAAGGGGAGGTGGATGGTTCACATATTTTGGAGGTAGATCTGACGAAGTTCGTACGGCAACCCAGACCTTAGCCGTTGTACCCGCGGGCTTTGTTTGCTCCATAACTTTTGAATGTTTCTAATGTGAAAAATACCACAAAATCACAATTACCAAACAGTCCCATCCCATTTAGATTTCCCTACTTGTAGTTTTATTGATGCCAATCCACATTAAATTACCTCATCCATTGTCTCCCAACTAATTTCTTTTCTGATTCTTTGATGACTCATTCTACTCGCTGACAACCTGCCCATGGCACGCTTCAGAACCATGTCCAAGTCAACTTCCATAAGTTTTCCAGCAGTGTGCATCATGTTCATACAATGATATCTGTCCATTGTACACAACTTCTCCATCTGAATCTCCAATTGCGGCACCTGTTTTCGTTGCTTCACTTCCATAAATGAAGTTTTCCCTGTCTTTGGTTGTTGGTACGGACCGTCGCCGTTTTGCCTTTGGTCCATCCATATCACTATTGTTAACGTAGTTTCTGTTGTTTAAATGATTATTTTGATGTTGATCACCAGACTTGCCGTTCAGTGCCAACCGGTCTTTCCTAATTTTTAACGCGGATTATCAACTTAAAACTGCGGACCGTGCTTCCATTGCTTCCCAACGAGCAGAGCTCTGCTGGAATAGAAATCACAGGATTCGCCTGGTTGTCATCTGGACAAGGCAGTGATATTTCGTGTGGCGATTGAGAAGACGCTGGCGAGTACATTTTGTATTCAAGCGTTTTTTCAAATATTTTCGTTACAGCTCCAGGCGTTCCTTCTTTCCTCTTGTTCATCCCTACTTTAGCTATACAAATGTCTACATTTGCTGTTGTTTCTGGAATCCCTGTAAATATTCAACAGTTGTCAATCCGCGTTTGAAATGCTACATTGAATTGTTTTTTTATAATCTTTCGCTTACACATTTGTCCGTCTGATATTCCTAGTAAAATTATATTATAGTATTTTATAGGACCAGAACAATGGAAGAATCCAGAGGCATTCTTGGAGGCATTTGAAAACAGATGACCGAGGAATAACAAGTTTTCCATTTCCGACCCCAACACAGTGCTGTTTATGACCAAGGAGGTTATCAACTTTGAAGTCAATCCGGGCCTTATGGGAGCGAGACATGCGGTTCTTCATATAGGAAAGGTTCCTTTGTAGGAATGTGGGCTATAAACAAACCAAATGATTTATTTTTATTTTTCTGTGACTTAATTTTTCCGTGATTTCCAGAAAGACACTCACCGAAGCCATACTGCGTGTGCGCAACAACCGATATATCTGTGTTGGTTCTGAAACAAATCAAACAGCCAAAGTTAACGATACCACTCCCGGATCGCTTTCCAAATGACTCCCTTCTTCTTCATGTATTTTAACAAAAAAACTTACTTTCAAAAGCGCTCAGAAAATTATTCCTATCCTTCTCAATCAGTTCTGCTTTCATTTTCATAACTGACTGAATCTCTTTCAAGGACTTGGCTTCTTCCTTTTTCTCCCCGTCTTGTCCCCCATTCTTCCCCCCGTCCGGTGTCCTCGCCGCCTGAATCCCTGGACTTCCTCCATGCTGAAGATCACTCACTTTCCTCTTCGTCCCTGAGCTACTACCCCCATTAGGGATCCCAGCCGCGCCTGGCATTTCACCCCACTCTGAATTCCCCTCTGGGTTAATCTGATTCCTGAGTTGATTTAAAAGCTAACACCTAACTGTATTATGCCTAACTATAATCTTATTCCATTATCACTAAACACCCCATTCAAAAGGAGGCCTGTGCTGTTGTGTGCCAACTGAAAACTGAGGGGGTGCAGGAGTCTGAAAAGAACAGTTGTTTGTGGCACTTCCTCGAAGGTCTCTCTTTTCATCCTGCAAATCTCCTATCCTTTCTCTGTCTCAAAACAGGGTGAACACTCTATTTTGGAGGGTAAACAGTCCGCTGAATCGAGCCAATGGAAGACTCATACACAATCCCATTTGCTTGTGCTTTTGCTACCACCACCTCTTCAGCCATCCATTTTTAGGTACACCTCGATATTATACCTTCTCTTAATGTACATAATATACACAAGATCTTTATCTTTTTCGTCTCTACTTCTCTGTGTATCACTTTTCGTCACTAAAAACTGTTTTATACCAACAAAACAACGAAACAAAGCAAGCGGAACGAGCAAATTTTTGTTGATGGATGCATGACACAATCAAGAGCAGGAAGTGACCACTGGCTGGCTCCATATCCGGTGGGATGCAAAAAACCGCGTGGAAGATGAACCGTGGCTTGAAACGTGACTGAATAATCATTTTTTGTGCAGTGTAATATGAATTATTCATTGATTTGTAAAAGTATTTTTATTAGTTCTCAAATTGCCCCCACATATTGTTACAACTGCTGTCTACGCTAAAAGTTAACTAGAATTAGAGGTGAATTATTTTTTATTCAAACAGATCAATTTCTTCGGCGTCCACTTCTGATTCTTCGAAAGTAGGCGATAGCGGTTTTTCTTCTTCGTAGCAGGTCATTTTTCGGCCGATGACGGAAAATCGACTGGAACTGGCATTGTTTCTTTGTTGAAAGCTTGTAGGCTTTGTCTTCTTTCCTTTGGGCCTGGTGTTGAATCTGTAAGTGAAGTCATCCGGGTGGTTTCTTCCTCCAGTTAGTCGCGGGAGTTGTACTGACTTCTCCTCTGGAATAGACTCAATCCCGAAGTAAAGGTGAGCTTCCGGTGAGAGGATATCTTCAACACTAGAAACACTTTTGATTCCAAGAGTGTCCTTCATCGATTCTGGGATTGGTAAATTACTCCGGGAGAACTGAACTGGTTCAAGGTTCATTAAAGGGTACTGATTGAACGCCCGGCCGTAGGTTAGCACCCGTTGAAGTCCTTTTGGAAGTCCACTCAGCATCGCGTCCTTCTTCCGGCGAAAGTCGTAATAGTTTTTAGTCGCCTGAATAGAAACTTTTAAGGGATCTTCTGAGCCGACAAAGGGAGGCTCCCGGTCGTCGTCATCTTCCTCACCAGCGTCTCGTAAATCTTTCTTTACATCTTGTAAATCAGCTTCCTTGATAGACTTCCTGAGTTCCAGGATTTCTTTCACATAAGCTTCCACTTTTTTGTCCATGTCGATTTTCTCTTGTTTGCTCAATCTGACACAAAAGTTTGGCTTGTTTTTCTCCAAGTTTTCATCAAACTTATCTTCTTCCTCGGAGTCGTTTCCTGGGGAAACGTGAGATTCCGATGGAGGAGGTGGTGGGGGTGTTGCATGGTGAACAAACACTTGAGGCTTCCTAAACTCCATTTCATCATCTCTCAGCTTTTCTTTCAATTTTCTCTCGTATTTCCCACTCAACTCTTCAAATTCTCGGATAAACTGGTCATAATTAATTCCTTGGAATCTCGTTGAGCCTTCCTTTTCCAGTGGAATTCTCGCAAAACTGTTGCAGTAGAGAAGAATCACTTCTCCAAAGTCACTGGCATCTAAGGCCTGGTCCTTTTTCTGAGGGTCCGTTTGTGGAATTTGAAGTACTAAGGATTTTGTTGCAAACTCGGGTGTTTTGCAGATAATTGTGGAGCCAATTGGAAACGAAAGGTATAAAGACTGCAAACATATAAAAGTGAGGGGATCCCATGCCCGAAGTTCAGAATCTGCTGAATAACTCAATAGAAGGACTGGATTTTCTTGTTGCTCGGCTCCAGTGACTGGAAAAGCTACTTTAACAAACTTGACAGCAATTACAGGACTCTTGTGTCCGAGCATTTCCATTTGAGGCATTTTCATAACGAATTGGTTGAACAGTCGGACAACGTAGTCGTCGCTTCCGGTTGCAATCATTTTCAAATGTTGGGAGTATGTTATGGAGTTAACGCCTTTGGAAATCGATACTATAATACTGTCAAGCGGAGTATCGCTCGTGTCTTTGACGTAGACACTGAACTTTTTGTCTTTGCTGGAAGTTAAGATAAGACTTCGTTCGGGAATGAGCTGGATATCGGTGACTGGACAGTGGTGAGCTTTGTATGTTTGGATAATACTACGGGGAAGATCTGGGAATGGAATTTGATGGAGACGTCCCCTTATTTTTCGGCGACCTAAAGGATGTTTTGTATTAGGAAAGGAGATGATTGTAATAGAACCGGAGACGTCGCCAATGATAAGTTTCTTTGGAGGGCATTCCATACAAGATGGGATTGCAGGGAGGTTTGATAGACGGTGACATTCGACATGGCCGAAGTGGGGATTTATAGGGAATGAGGCGAGGGATAAAGAAAGAAACTCATGACGAGGAAAGAGACCGAGTCCGATGTCTTGACTTTGGATTTCTCCGATGTCGTACCACTGGAGAATGCATTTGGTTGTAGAAAAGATGACGCAGTGGGTGTCTTTGGAAAATATGGCGTCGGTGACTAAATGCGTTCGTTCGCATTTTGGAGGGATAATGTCAGCCCGTGCAGAATTAACAGAAAGATCAAGACAGTAGGTGTAAAGTAAAGAGAAAGTTGATGGGTGGTAGAGACCGACTTTGCCGAATTTGGAAACAACGAGATACAAGTGATCTGGATGAGAGGGGGACTTAGATGGAAGAATAGACGGAATGTAGAGCAGCCGGGTGATGTTTTCCCGGAACTGAAACCAAATATGGGCACACATTGCTAAAATGAAATCTTTCTGTGAGAACGATTTGTGGAAAAAAAACTATCTTCAGCAATCACCAAGATAAAAAATAGATACCTTGCAGTGAGGAAACTGCTGGAATTGGCCTTCAGGGTGAAAAACCATTTTATTCTTCGATAACCGAACTCCAATGAGCGCAAGTGGAAATGAAGGGATATCTAGACATAACGATAGCCGGGTGTGACAATGACAAGTTTCATGCTGTTGAAAACTCTAACTTAGTACACGGTAGTAGTTCCAAATAGTGAAATACTACCTCCTTCGATTGATCGATTTCTATTGCAATAAGGAGAACCACATAACATTATCGATTTAACATTTCTTTTACTAAAGCTTGCGTCCCTGTCTGTGCGTTTAGAGAAAATTCCCCAGCTGAATGACAACGCTAATTACAAGTAGATGGAACGGATAGTAAACGCGATAAATGATGGATAAACGAATGACAATGCGAGGTATTTTTATTACAAGATTTATTGTTGTTTTCACCGTCAACACAGCCACGTTCACTGTTTATAGATGTTCACCGTTGATTATAAAAACTTATCTTCAGAGCTTACACACAAAACCAGTAAAAAGATGTGATAAGTAAGATGAAGGGAAGCTTTTTACTTCTTGTAACCGCAGCTGGCACGACGACCTCTGGCTCTTTCGAACTTGCGTCCTTTCGATCTGACAAGTGGTTTGGTGTGGCTGTGGGGAACACCGGGAGCAGGTCCAAAGTGTCTTTCAGCCTCACGGTTCTTGCGGATTCCTAAAAATAATAGAATAAAGATCACATTACATTAATAACTCTTTTCCGAATATTTAGGTCCTGAAGAATTTAAACTGTTTTATAAAAACTCACCTTGCACGAGGACAGTATTTTGACCTAAGGGTGCACGAAGGGCGAGCTGATCGAAAGTGATGATTTCTCCACCAGCCTTGAGGATCCTAGCTCTGGCCTTTTCGGTGACCCTCAATGCACAAATCTGTAAAAAGATTTTAACCCGTAAATATTTCATCGAGCACGTGGTATCACTAGGTTTATGGGTAATGGGTTAACAAATGTAAAATTGCTCACAGTCAGCTTGGGAACATCGTAGATCCTGGCGTCATCAGTGACAGTTCCAACAACAACAACAATCTTTCCTTCCCTTCCAGGCTTCTTCATCAACCTCTTAACCTTAGCAATGCTAATTGGAGGTCTGTTGATCCTGGACATAAACAGCCGCTTCAAAATGATCCGGTTGAACTTGGAATTGGTACGGCGAGCCAAGAAACGGTACAACTTAACCGTTAAACGAAGATACACATCTTCTGACCTAGGTTCTGTACGACGGACCTTCCTGTCCCACTTATGGTTAATGTCGATACCCTACAAAAAATCCAATCAAAACACAATCATGCAACAGTCAACAATCAAACCTTCTGCCAAACACACAAAATAAACTGTCAAATGCACTAAAATTCACTTTCACAAACTGACAAATAGATATAGTTCAACTTACCATCTTAATTAGTTAACCTTATCAGGAATAACTGGAGAAAAATTAAAAATTTTCCTATCCTCACACCTTTACTTACCAAGAAGCAGAGCGTATGAGAAAACCAGTGCAATAACAAGCAGCCCGATTCAATGCTGCCGATAGTTTGAGACTTCCCCCGTCTTACTCATCGCAGCTTTTTAGCTCGCTTCTGATTGGCTAGAACAAAGTGTACCACAAATGCATGCACAGATGAGAACGGTGTTGTAAACAAAGAGTGTACGCTTTACGATCATGTAATGTTGATGATGATGATTGAAATCATGTGCAAAAGGAAGCCAGTGCAGTGACTTTGTTTTAGAATCAAAATTTTAACTGGGCTCGACATAACTACTGCGTTAATCCTATTTTCCAAGTAAGTGACAAGGACGACCATCTCACATTTTCGAACAATATTAATGAAACGCTTCACGTTTTTTTCTCTTTCTGATATAAGAATAATATAAGATCATTAGCGATTATAGTTACTAATTAGGATTATTAGGATGGTGGTAAGTTGGTAAAGCAAACTTTCATGGGCTAGCGTTCGTAAGGTTCAGAGGGAAAATTGCACGATTGTCATTATCACGGAAGCCTCCCGTTACATACTCAGTTGTTTTTAATGTGCAATGCAAGTGACAGGCATAACGGGCACAACAAATGCACGATCTCAATCACAAACTTCAAACCACTAATATGATATTATTTGTCGTTCGTTTCGTGAACATTAAGGTACTGAGCTAATCACCAACAAATAATGAAGACGCCCGGCAACCAAAAGAGAGCCTTGGAGGGAAGTGAGAGTGAGGACGACATACCTAAACCTCCTCCAGGTAAACGTTTGTTTAAACTTTCATTGTTTTTTTTACCTATAATTGAAATTTTCTTTACGTTTGAAACTAATTTACCTGTTTTAGGACCGAAAGAGAATAAGAAAGCTCGGGTCTTGCCTTCCGACTCGGAAGATGAAGATCTCAGCCTTTTCGAGGACCTGTGCACGCAAGAGCGCATCCAAACTACGCCCGTAGAGTATTCATTTGAGGTTCTCACCCCTGAGGAAGTTATCATCTCAATGAATAGAGATGTCGACTTGGTAAGCTTTACTTGTATTACTAACAATTGTAAATGTAGTTCAAGGACCATTACAATAGACTGAAAAAATATATTTTTTAAATAAATCACCAGACTTGCGCAGTTGTAAAGCTGCCAAAGGGAACCGTTACTAGTCTTCTGCAGTACGTCAAATGGGATCAAGAAAAACTTGTTGAAGCCTTCTTTACCGGAGGAGACTCAAGTCGCGACCAATTTTTCGACAAGGCGTGTGTTGTCAACCCGATCCGGAAATTGACCAAGGCTGATTCAATGATTAAGGATTGGCAATGCCAAGTTTGTTTTGAGAACTTACCCTCCGCAGTAATTTCGTCATATTATACTGATTATTATTATTTTTCGATCCGACCTGTCCTCACTATAATAGTATTATTAATTTTGTTTCAGGAAATGGACGGAATCGGATGTGGACACAGATTTTGCACCCACTGTTGGAACGCGCATATATCGACACAGATCAAGGATAAAGGAACAGCTCAAATATCTTGTTTGGCACACAACTGCAAGTTCCTGCTTGAACATGAAAGTCTGATTAAGTTTGTGAAGGATCCTCACATTCAAAAGCTTTATAGCTATCTTTCCACTAAGAATTACGTAGAGGTAAATGACGAATTGATTTAGGCATAATATAGAACGTAAAGAGTTTTAAGCCATCTATCATTCGGTTCTTCTTTTTTTCTAGTGCCAAAAGTACCTCAAGTGGTGCCCCTCTCCTGCCTGCCAGAATGCAATTAAAATTAATTTCAACCCACACCGAACTCCAGTGCACGGCACTGTTCGAGTTGTAGAATGCAGCTGTGGTTATGACTTTTGCTTCGACTGTGTCCAAATCAGCCACGCACCAGTGACATGCGATATTTTAAAAAAGTGGTTGATAAAGTGTCAAGATGATTCTGAGACACAATCCTGGATCCTAGTAAATACTAAGGCAAGAATTTTGTACCAGAAATGTTTAAATATTATGTAAGTAGTAAATTAACTCTGATTATGATATGATATGTTTAGGACTGTCCCAAATGCAAAAGCAAAATTGAAAAAAACGGCGGCTGCAATCATATGACATGCCGTGTCGTTAGCTGTCGCTATGAATTTTGTTGGATCTGTATGGGACGCTGGCCTTGTAACGCACTGGTATGCAACCGCTATCCACTCCCCATGGATGATGAATCAGTGCAAGAGATATCAACCACACGGGCTTCGCTGAAGAGGTATCTTCACTACTTCGATCGTTTCAGGGCTCACGAAAGCAGCTTAAAGTTGGAACAGAAGACGATGGCTTCGGCTTCAACTGAAGTTGAACTGGTTTGGGAATCCCAAGAAACTTATAAAAAGGTAAGATTTCAAAAAACCATATAAGAATCGGGACATGGCAATAATTACAAATACTTTTGTTGTTTTGAAGGCCCTCAAGTGTCTGGTCCACTGCCGCAAAATAATGATGTTCAGCTACGTATTTGCTTTTTATGCAAAAGAAAATGATGGAAACAATCAGATGGGCATTTTTCAAATGAACCAAGAACATCTTCACGGTGAAATAGAAAAGCTCTCAGGATTTTTCGAAGATGGCCAAGTCAACATTGAAGCTCTTAAATCAAAACAATCCGATGTGAGTTTGCATTCACGAATCTAGCATTTATCAGCGTAACTCATTTTATTGTTACTAACAATTTCTACTTTTTTGCCCAGATAAAGCACAGTATCAGTATCTGTACACAACGTGCTAACGCATTAAAAGCCCACGCAGCGGAAGGATACAATAAAAATTGGTGGATATTTGGGGATTGATATCAGTAGGTGGGCCAGCTTATGTGTACTCATTGCCACTCAATTCACTGATATCAAACTGAGTCCAGTGCAATTGCTCCACAAAATCGAAAATATTAATTAAAAAAGTAATTAATTATCCCCAAAAACCACTGAAAAATATGCCAAAGACCACTGCTGAATTTGTTTTCGATTTATTTCTATTAAATAAACAGTGATTTTATAAATGCAAATCAATATTCTTAAAGGTTCTTCTCTTCTTGGTTAAATCATGTGTCCCTTCCGATTGTTGTTACCGTTCAACCTCCTGCTCCTCCAATGGAATACTGTTCGACTCCCATGCTTTTCGCACTGAAAGTTGAAATTGACATACTAAATATATACAGCAGATCCGACAAGGAATCAGAAAACCGGACGCCACAAACGTCCCAAAGTACACCATTCCCTCATAAAAATCCAGACAGCAGATAACTATCGTGAAAGGGGATATTACAGTCATTGCAATAGCCGCATATATCCACATGTTAATCCTAGCTAGTGTCCTTTTCGGTTTGTTAAGCTGGAACACAATTTTAAAATCAATTCGTCACATCCAAATGATTTTCTTTTCATATTTGCTTCAATTTCCCAACCTTATCCACACACGCCCATAAATATTTAGCGCTCCAAAATGCGAAAGCGGTTACAGGTAAAATAACGATTCCGGCTATCATTTTAAACCAATACATCCACACATTATGGGTTCCAAATATGTTCCAAGTTGGTTGAGATGTTGGCCATCGACGAGCTAGTTGGTTAGTAAATAAAACCAAGATGGCATCCAGTATTTGGAAGATCAAGATAATTACCCATGTGGCATGATAAATCTGCAATGAATATCATTTTAGTTACTACTTCAGTTAATCATAATTTCCGAGCTTTTTTTTAAAACGTGTTTAAGCAAATGCACTCGCCATATCCAATACAGATATAATTCTGGTAAGCCCACTTCGTTTGACCACTTCTAGTAAGAAGGGTACACATCGCTTGCGCAAGTAGCAGTGCAAGATAACATAGTAGGAGATTGCGCGAGCAGCAAAATAGTGTGCTCCGAAGAACGCTCCAATCTGTACTAATTGAAACTCGTAAAATTTCTCGAACGTATTGTCATAAAACATGAGACCCAGTGGGACGGCGACATGGCCGAAAAGGAACAGCATAAAAAAGCCGGACCATATCCACCAGTGAAGAGCTTTTTTCGGCAGTTTATCTTGCTTTATGGGATAAAATTTCTCGAACTGATTGTCATAAAACATGAGACCCAGTGGGACGGCGACATGGCCGAAAAGGAACAGCATAAAAAAGCCGGACCATATCCACCAGTGAAGGGTTTTTTTCGGCAGTTTATCTTGCTTAATGGGATTTAATCAAAGAGTGTTAAAATTATCGTTATTAGCCATTGTTAACTTTTGAATCAGTGATAAACTCTTTTTATGAGATCTTCTTACGTTTGCATCATTTTCCACTATTTTGAAGAAACTTGCTGACATGAGTATGTCCACGGCAGAGATCACTATAAAAATGACTACACAGGATGCTACCACTTTGTTCTCTTTGGGAAAGTATTTCGCGTAAAAGTGAAAGTTGACGAAGAACAGGAAAGAGCAGTAGAAAAAGATAAGGGCGATGCTGTAGACCTTTAAAAACGTATTTTATAAGCAAACTGGTCCAAAAAAACGCCAAGTTGATTGTGACACTAACAATGTTTACTGGAAGTAGTATCATGGCGAAAGTTCTCTTGAGCTGTGGTTTTCGAGATCTTCGATTTCGATCTATCGTTTCGGCATCTTCCGGAGGTGAGGGGGCGCGGACGCCTACGACGTTTTTTGACGGATTTTGGGGATAGGTGATGTACCAAACGCATACCTGACAATTGGGAATAATCTCATGGCCGTCATTTGAATATAATACTTCAATTTCAATTTCCAGAATCCTTTAAATGGAGTTGGAATAAGTTTTATGAAGGATCTCCCCTCACCAATCTACAGAATTAAAATAGTGAATAGTTGCATATAAACTGAAACTGGAAAAAATATGCTTAGCTTGCAAAGATATTTCTTCCTCATCACAGCCGCAACTTGACTTGACCTAGCCGATAATTTTCCTGGAACAAACGCAGACTGTGAGCAAGTCAAGACGAAGATGTTGTTCCAGCAGACTTGAACGAATCCGAATCAGAAATTGAATGGTTTCTTTTGGAAGACTTTTCTGCTTTCTAGAATCTAGTTTTCCCTGACAGAAGGTAATATAATCTATTGAAAACTCTCTTGACACAGTTTGTGTCTACCTCCACCGAAGTTTGTGTCTACCT